>PVIY010028548.1:15394-33109 GCA_004026745.1 Myrmecophaga tridactyla | reverse complement strand
AAAAAAAATCATCACTGTCATATTCATATGAAGTGCTTTGAACAGTGCCTAAAAAATGACAATAGTATAATTAATAATAATAATACCGAATATAACTGATAGCTATTTAGCCTGATGTAAGTTCTGAGAAAACAGCCACAGCATTGGGTGTCTGTTATATACTGGATGTCATGTCAAGTGATTTTTGAGACTCTTTTCATTATATTCTCCCCACAGCCTGGGCGGGGGACTCTTGTCATCCCATTTGACCAAGTTGGAATCTAAAGCTCAGAGATGCAATAACTTGCGTACAATTTAGAATTTGAATCCAGCTCTACTATGGCTTCTGATTCTTTCTGGAAGGACCCTCAGGAACATTCAAGGAAGGTTTCCCACCTGTGGATAACTTGATGGTTTTTGCCTCATATCATACCTGATGTCATTCTCTAAATCAACATTACATCAATTCACTTTAAAAAAAGGATCTTAGCATCAGCCTTAGCAACAATATCCATGACATCCCAGGTTGGAAGTGCTGGCGATATTTTTAATACACATTAAAATAAATATTTGAGAATTATCAAAAAAAAAAAAGAAAGTTTGTGCCTGGCAAAGCCATCTCCCAGCCATTGGAGTGTTTGAAACAAATTTTGGAAACTTCTGATTCACGCCAACTGTTTTATTTCATGGGCAGCTGCGGAGGCACAAAGACGTCCAGAGGTTTGCCCAAGGCCACCCAACAAGCAAAGCCCAGGCCCCCCAATTCCCAGGCCTGGGCGCTTCCCTGCTCCTGGAGTGAGTGTGTGTATCAGGAGAGGCAAAGCTTTCCCAGCACTAGTCCCTGCCAGGTTCTAGAATCAGACAAGTCTGAAGCGTTACAGACATCATCTGTGTTAGTCCTCAGGGGTATCCTTTCAGGCAGGTCTTATTGCTTCCATTTTAAAGTTGAAGAAATTGGGGCTCAGAGAGGCATAGCAGTTCTCCAGAGGACACACAGCGAGGAAGGGATGGAGCTGGGATTTGATCTCCACATTTAGGTGTTGTGCTGTGGAGAGCATGGCTCAGGACATGTAGACCCGATAGACCCAATTAAAGGGACTCTGCTGCCTGGGGTCAGATGGGGGACACAGGCCAGCTGAGGGCCTCCAGTGTTGGGGCCACCAACTTCCTTTTCCCTCTCAGCCTGAGATATCGATGCTGCTTTCTGTAGTAGATTTAGGGTGCCGGAGGCTTTGCTGCAGCTGACATGCTGTACATTTTTAACTCGGAGAAGAATGTTCCAGCCCTTCCAAGCCTCCCCGCCAGCCGTACCTCCTTGGGGCCAGGAATGCAGCTTGCTTCCTGACTTCAGAAGTCTCTCGTTTTCTTCCTGGCCCCAGCAGCTCCATCTTCTAAAGGCGAGACAGCAAAAGGTCTTGGGAATTTTCCTAAAACTCTTAAACCTGGCTGGAAGCCAAAGGGAAACGGCTTGGAAAGGGCTGACGCTGTCTGGGAGATGATAGAAATACGGCATTCCTGCGGCAGGCCGTTCCTGAATTTACAGGGGGCAGCAGGCAGGTCTGTGAGCAACTGGGCCGGCCCTGGAAAAGCCAGAGGTGCTGGCCGGATCTTCACAGCACCCAGAGATGCAGCCAGCCAGAAAATGAATAAGCAGCTAGTTATGGAGTTTTTGCTATAGGCCAGCGTTAACCATTTTTCAGGTATTATCCCAGCAAAACCCCATGGGCAGGATGAGGTGGGTACTATTGTCAGCTGTTCATACCTTAGAGGAGGGAACTGAGAGTCATAGGAACTGGTCCAGGGTCGCAGAGCTGGGAAGTGGTGGGGCTGGAATTTGACCCCATAACTGCATGCATATGCATGGGCACACATACAAACACACTGACACAATGCACACAAACACACAAATGTGGGCACGAAGACCCACACGGATGCATGTGCACACATACAAAGCAATGCACACATAAGGATAGAAAACAGGTACGGATACAAACACCCCAAACACCCCTAGGCAATTCACGTCCACACACACAACAAAACACGTCATGCCCGCACTACACGCGCACATGTGCAAGACAAAAGGCCATATTCCATGCACACATGTGTGCAATTGCACACACATACACAGACATAAAACCTGTTCACCCAGGCATAGGATGAATGCACATGCAGGCCACACATGGGCATATTGCACACACACAAGTACTCACATGCACACGTACAAGAATGCACAGATGCCTGTACAACCATGAACATGCATATAATGCCCACACAGAGGCACATTACCTGTACACACATGCATACCTACTCACGGACCCACAAAACACACTCATGTGCACGTACACACATGTGTGGACATACTCGCAATCACAATCCAAGACCTGCGACCAACATGCTCACCTGGCTGTTTGGAGCAGGGCCAAGACTCCGTTCCTCTGAGCCTGTGAGCATCGGCTTCCTTCCGTCCTTCCCTCCGCCCAGATGTCGGCCACGGCTCTGGCCAGCTGGCCAGATGTGCTCGGCGCCCCAGGAGGTCTCAGAGAACTGGGGGCTGCAGGGAGCCAGTCTGCCCCCAAATGTCTCCATGACACTGCCCAGCTTCAGGCCCACATGCTCGCTGGGACCCAGTACCCCACCCGGCCACTGGGCTCGCACCGTGTGTGGCAAGAGCCCGGGAGGGGCCCTGAGTCCTGTGCTCCAAATAGAAGCCCCAAGGCTGAGTCCAGCTCGAAGCCACTGCGAAGCTTGGGCCTCCCCCTGCCTCCTCTGTGCCTCAGTTTCCACATCCATGCACGAGGAACAACAGGGTCGGCTCGGCTTTATGAAGTGTCACAAGGACTACGGATACTTAGAATTGAAAGAAATCTTCCAAGTCGCCTAGATCCCAATTTACAGATGCGAAAACTGAGGACCACAATCACACAGTGAGTCAGTGGCAAAATTGGAAACCAGGTCCTACAAACA
Source organism: Myrmecophaga tridactyla (assembly GCA_004026745.1). NCBI lineage: Eukaryota > Metazoa > Chordata > Mammalia > Pilosa > Myrmecophagidae > Myrmecophaga > Myrmecophaga tridactyla. The sequence goes on along the minus strand of PVIY010028548.1, from coordinate 30,166 downwards.
GTTGGCTTGTTAGCCTTTGTATTGAACTTAACCAGCTCCTTCCGCAACCACATGCCATGTAACATAGCAATGAAAAGTCTGTTGTCTTCTTGCTAGCAGGCCAGGCTTGACATTTCCTTTCCGTCCCAAGACAGAAGGGGTTATCAACCAGCATGATGGAATTTCCCCAAGAAGCATCCGATTGGACCAAATACCAACAACCTCGATTTAACACTCGCTTCTCCTAAACCCCAGGCTTTGCAGCATATCACCCCACGCTTCCCCGATTCAGTTTTGAGATTTTCTAGGATTAGGATCAAGGGTGAAGACATAACCGCCGCAACCCCTGTGTGTCGACACACCTGTTGGGGCTGCCCACTCTCCCACCCGGTTCATTGTTTTATCACCTCTCAAAGAGGGGCAGGAGGCATCGTGTCCCAATGTTAGGGTAGGGTCTCTCGACTGAGGCAGATGTGAGTTCACATCCTAGCCTGCTCCCACCCCGGCTGGGTGGCTTTGGGCCAATCGCTTTACCTCTCTGAGCCTCCAGATTCTCATCAGCAAAATGGGGCGACCATATGTTGGGAGCCGGTAGGGCTGCCACAGGCAGTGCGTCATGAGCATTAGTGACCTTGGAACGTGAAACCTGCTGTCCAGAGAGATAGAGGGAGGCACCCCTGGTAACCCAGCTCCAGAAGCTTCCATAGCTTGGCTCTGCCTGCCAGTCAGACGCCCTGTGTGACGTGTGATTTCACCTTTTCAGTCCTTCCCTCCAGAACCTCACTTCCTCCTGAATGCTGCACTTGCATTTCCGAAATTCTCTTTGCAGACAAAAATCCCCATAACGGCCTTGCACCACCCACTCAGATCCAGACCTGTAAAAGCTTACCACAGCTGTTATTATAAGGGCACGGCGTGTCCCTCCAAGGGTCCTTGCTGGAATTGGCTTTGCTTCCCACGGCTGGTGGCAGAGGTCTTTCAGGGGCAAGAAACCGCCTGCCGGTAATAACATGTAGCACATTTCCAGCACCCCGACAAGTTCTTCTCCTAGGCGACACCCAGAGCCCCAAACTAGAATCCCAGCTCTGTGAGCTTGAATATGTCACTTCACTTCTCTGAGCCTCAGTTTCCCAATCTGTAAAATGGAGCTACGAGCCCCTTTGTTACAGGGCAGGTGCAGAGAACCCTGTTCTAGGTTATGTATGCAGTTAGCGCAATGCTTCTGCACATCGGAAGGACCCGGAAAGGCGTGTCGTGCTGTCAGTATTGCTAATATGCCAACGCCTTGGCCTTCTCCTCCCCACCCAGCAACCCTGGAGGCTGATGTTGCCCCTCTCAGAGACCTGAGGCCCCAGCCCGAGAAGACCCCAGAGCCAGGTGGAGCAGCCTCCTTCTCCGGGGAAATGAGGCACGGCGGCCCCTGACCCCAGCCGTTTGCCCGACCCCCAGGCTGCAGCCTGCAAGAGGCTAAACCCCCTCCACCCCCACCCCCGGGTGGCCCCCCTCGGTTGACGAGGCTGCACCCGCCCGCACCCATTCATGTATTTTGTATTATAAAATGACTGCCGTCGCCATGGCAACATAAAAGGAGCCGATCTCATTACTGGGGCCCGGACACATTATTTTCTCCAAGGAATTTCTTCTTTTCATTATTTCCCTCCAAAGGTCAGTTATCCTCTCAGGCGGGGCGGGGGCCGGCGGGGGGGGGGTCCGCGAAAGGTGAGCCGGATTCATGGCAGAATTCCCCTGGCGGAATTTACAATCATTTTGCCTTTTTCCCCTGCTCTAACATTGTTGGAGAGATTTTCCTGCAGCCGAGCGGGTTCTCTTTAACCCCTGCAGTGCCGGCCGGGCCTGCAGGCAGCAGATGGCCCGTCCCTGCTGGACCGCTCCGGGAATCCCACCTGTCTCTGGGGTCTCCTCAGCTCTCCTTCACGCGGTCACCAGAGGCTCCCTGGCTTCAGTAAACAACTCCTGGGAGCTCCTGGGGTCTCGAAGGCAATTTGCTTTTGTCTCTAGTCCTCCCATTGGGGACAGTGCCCCTTTAACAGTTAATAATAGAGATGATCATAATTCATACTGACACCTGGAATGCGGTGCAGAGTGGTAATGAAGAATTTGGACTCTAATGTCATGAGGGCCTGGGTTCAAATCTTGTCTCTGCCTCTTTCTGGCTGTGTGACCTTGGGCAAGTCACTTCGTCTCTCTGAGCCTCAGTTTTCTCATCCGTCAAATAGGCCTCATGCTGGTGTCTGCTGTGCTTTTGTGGGGAGAAGATGGAATGGGATGTGTATGCAAATCACTGATAAGAGCATCTGGCACAGGGAAAGCAATAAATATTGATGAATATGGATTGACCTTTGGGTACATATGCACGTCAGCTCTGGGGGTATTGGTTATCTATTGCCATTTAACAAATCCTCCCACCCCACCCCCATAACCTACTAGCTCAAAATGAAAATAATCATTTCTTTTCTTTCCTGGTTTCTGTGGGTCAGCGATTTGTGAGCAGGTTGGGTGCTCCGTTGGGTGGCTCAGGTTCAGGGTCCCTCTTACTATTGCACTTAGATGTCAGCTGGGACTGTAGTCATCTGATGTCATTATCAGGGCTGGAGGGTCTACGTCCAAAGTGGCTCTCTCATAGCTGGTGAGAGGTGCTCTCCAGCCCTGTCCACACGGGTCTACCTGCAGAGGTGCTTGAGTTCCTCAAGCATAGTGCCTGGTTCCCCCAGAGCAAGTGATCCACGAGAGCAAGGCGGAAGCTGCCACGCCTTTTACAGCCTTGCTCAGAAGCCACATGCCACCATACTCTATTAGTCACACAGACTAGCTCTAATCTGGTGTGAGTGGGGACTTCCAGAAGGAGAAGCTGGCTGGGGGGGCATCTCAGAGGCTGGCTCCCACATGGTACTATATCCTTTACCTGGATGTTCTCATTTAATCTTCATAGTAAAGAGGCAAGCCTGGTTCCCATTCTACAGAGGAGGAAAATTGAGGCCTGGAGAAAGGAAGTGATTTGCCCAAAGCTTGGAGCCGATGCAGCCTGATTGCAGGTCTGAGTTCTTCCAACCCAACCTGCTTCTCCAGGGACCAAGTAATTCCAATAGTCAGACTGCACTGGTCTCAAGGGATGGGAGATCTGCTGGGAAGATAGAACTTCGGGCAGCCTGAATCTCTGTCTTGCAGCTGGTGGGGGCAGAGCAGGGCCCAGACACTCAACAAGTGAAGTCAGTCAAAACACTCTCCCCAACGAAGCCCGTGGAATAAGCATGTTTGTAAAACTGACGGCGTTTTTGTTGACAGGCAAATGTCTATATTACACGGCAACAAATGGCTGGAAGATGCAAAAACGCAGTCAATCATCGGGGATTTTTTTCCCCCCTTCTCTTTTAAAAAGAAAAGCTCTCCCACCACCAAACTGGATGAGTGACGTTTGCATCGCGTTTGCAGATCTTTCTCTCTGATTTAGCAGGTTCCTGGGGCGCGGCTGTGCAGACCCAGGGGGCAGCTCATGCCTGTTTGAACCAAGCAGGAAAGTGTTTTCAGAGTCTTTTCAGGAACTGGAGGGATGGAGGGCTGTCCTCAGATGTGTCGCTGCCCAAGTTGGTTGGGGGGGGTGGGGGGGCAGGTGGTGATGGGACTGAGAGCATCAGGTGGGGCTTTTTGGCTCAGTTTGGCTCCGAATTTCTAGCTGATTTTGGGAAACTGCAGTACCTTCCCAACACCGAATGCCAGTGAGCTAGTGGGTGCCTAGTGTGGCAGGTAACGGTGACGTCTGCCTGGGTTCGAATCCTGGGTCTGACACTTGGATAGCCTCAGCAAACTCATTCACCTGCTCCCCTTGAGCTTTGCTCAGAACCTCCTGGATAGTTGGAGAGAATGCAGATGCCCAGGCCCCAGCCTTGGCGATACTGAAGATACTGATTCAGCAGGTTGGAAAGGGTGGCCCAGGTAAAAGTACCGAATCAGGTGATTCTGGGGCTACTCTTTGAAAAATGCCTGCTGTTCCCTCTGCCCAGCGAACTCCTGTTCATGCCTCAGGGCCCAGCTGGGCTGCATCTCCGGAAAGCCATCTCCAACCCCCCTCTTTCATCGAATAAGTCTCACTAGTAACTTGACGTGTGTTTCCCCACCCACCCCCCCCCGGACTGGGACCTCCCCAAGGGCAGGGCTGGGTTTATATGTAGGTGTTCAGAAAAAACTCGTTGCGTGAGCATGCAAGTTGTGGAATCAGCATAGCCTGGGTTCAAGTCCCACTGCTACCAGACTGGCCATGTGCCCCAAATCATTCATTCAGTCAGTATTTGTATGTTACTGTGCAAAAGGCCTCGCCTAACACATGGTCCTTGGGTGTGAAGGTTGGGATTCCGGGTCTCAGTTTGTCTGGAACATGCCCTTAGTGGTTCTTAAGGCTCTTTGCATCCTTAATGAGACTTTTCTTTTCTCTTTTCACGGGTCCAGAAAAAAGGTCACTGCTTTGATTGGTGGCAGGAGAGGGGGATGGGGTTATAGAGGAGTCAGTGATGGATCTTTATGGCTGATGGCTTTGAGAAGGACAGTTTGCTATTTTTCTCTCCTTGGAAACCATTGCCTTCATGGACAGGGGACAAATACTCAACAGCATTCACATCCGCAGTCCTGGATCCTTGGCTTACATTCCTCCTGTGGCAGGAGGCTCACTCAATCCGGAGGCAGGCTGCATCTCTCATTTTGCAGCCCCCAGCTCTGCTCCTATACCCCTCATTTGTCCTGGCTGAGCTTCTAGGAACCACACAAGGAAAGTCTGACTACTGGTTCCTCTGATGGATGTCTGTCCTTCAAGTTTTTTGGAAGCCTTTGATTCCTTCATTCATTCCACAAATCCTTACGGTGCATCCACTGCATGCCTGGCTCAGGGGGATACAGCTGTGACTGAGGGAGGCATGGGGAGCCTGGCCCCAGAAGTGACTGTCCAGACAGGCACAAGGATCAATTGATACAAGCAAAGGGACAAATGCATCCAATTCTCTAAGTTTTAAGTTAGATTTAGATGGAGAACAACAAGGAGGCAGGTACTTTACACCAGAGAACTGATCTGGGTAGGCCTTTTTAGACAGGGGACATTTGATCTGAGAGCCACAAAATGAGAGGAGGCTGGTTACACGAAGAGTTGGATAGAAATTCCAGGCAGAGGGAACAGCATGTGCACAGGTCCTGGGGCAAGGAAGAGCCAGGCATGTTTGAGACACAGGCAAAAGTCCAGTGTGACTAGAGTAGAGCAAATGAAATGCAGAAGGCTGTGAGATGGGCAGTGGCCAGACCATACCCGGGTTGTATCAGAATTTGGATTTTATTCTGAGTCTGATGGGAAGGCATTGGAGGGTGATATGGCTAGAGGTTAATGGCTCACAGGAGACCCTACTTTGGGCCAGATCCCTGCCTTTTAGCAAGGAAAGGATTACAATTATATTATTTCCTGGTGAACTTCTGGTAACTGTGACCATTATTATTATTATTATTATTATTTTTTCCCAAGGGCAGGCACCAGGAATCAAACCCGGGTCTCCGGCATGGCAGGTGAGAACTCTGCCTGCTGAGCCACCATGGTCTGCCCGACCATTATTATTTTTATGATGTAGACAACACCTCCTCCAAGAAGCCTTCCTTGCTTCTGCTCTGACAGCCCTATATCCACCTCTTCCAAAGTATTCATGGTGATACAACAATGCATTTGTGGAATTGTAGCAAATGCCCATTTCACTGGACGGTACACTCTATAAGACCTGAGTCTGGTCTTAAATCTGCATCTTCCCGACACGGAACACCGGTGAGCTAGTAGGTCCATAGTGTGACAGGTAACAGTGAAGCTTGCCTGGGTTCAAATCATGGGTTTGCCACCTGGATAGCTTCAGCAAGCTCATTAACCTGTCCACGTGCTTCAGGTTCCCCTTACGGGAAATGAGGAAACAGCAGTAACTGAATAAGTGAATGTCTCTGAATTCTCCCCACAGAGTTTAGGACCCAGTGAGTGCTAATAGCTGTTTGCTGTGCTTGCCGTCATGTGCTCAGAGAATATTTGCTAAATAAAGATTTTGGGGACAGTCCCCACTGCTACCTGGTCCTGCCTGCCCCCGCCTCCCTGCGAGAGCAATCTGGCTCATCAAACCCTTGAGTGTTGGCTAGGGACGTGTTTAGGATTGATATCTGGCTCTTACTTTTAATTTCTTCGAATTGAACATTGGCAGGATTAATGGTCCTCGTATACTTTGGAGATCCACAGGGGGGGGATTGACGGTGCCCTGGCCCGTTTAGAGGGAAATCGCCTGAAGGAGCTGGAAGAGGACCAAGAAGTGGGGAGTAAATGAATCCTGGGGCTTGATTCCTTAGTTAAGAGTACAGGATTCCGTCTCCCCTGGAAGGATGGGGGTGGCAGAACCTCTATCCCTGGTTCTGCCGTTTGGACCTTGATGCTGTCTATATCCGTCTGTCTGTCGGTCGGTCTGTCTTTCCTTTCCCAAGCACTGACTAGGTCTGGCACTGGGGTCCAGCAGCTAACAAGCCTGACCTCAAGGAGCTGATACTGCCTCCAGGATGGAGAAGGGGCCGGTGCTTTGTGAGCTTCTACTACATGCTGGGAATTTCTCCTCCATATATCTTTTGGGCTCAAAACAGCCTTTCAAGGTTTTTATTTTTTATTGCCCCACTTTACTGGTTCAGAGAGGTAAAGCTGATTGCCAAGGTTGCTGGCTCGAGGGTGGACACGTCGGAATTTGGACCCGAATCCCCGATCCCCCACCTCTCTGTAGAAAGAACAATCCAATCTGGAGGTTGCATTTCTGCCCCTCCTCGACGGCGACCCAGTTCCCCGGCCTGGGATCTTCTTGAGGACAGGAGCTGCGTCTTCACCCTGGTTCCCGCTGGGTTCCCACCCCGTTGCCTCGAAGCAAAGGTGTAGCATACATAAGGACATCAAACAGAAGCAGTTCCGGCCTGTATTCCTTCTGGGCCCTGGCTAAGCCACCTCTTGCAGGAAATCTATCCTGATTGCCCCAGTCACGACGGGGCCTGGCTTTCCTCTCTCGGATCCCTGGGCTGCTTGTGGCATTGTCTGAATCCACAACCCTTCCCTCTCCCCCTCCCTGTCCATCAGGTATTAATTAAGTCCCCACGGGAGGGAACTAAGGCACGGCCTCTGGTCCAGAGAGATCTGGCTTTGACCCCCAGCTCCTCCAGTAGCCGTGTGGCCCTGGACAAGTCCCCTTACTGCTCTGAGTTTTCGTTTCCTTATCTCTAAAGGTGGAGGGTTTCTGAGGGATAAATCAGCTAGCACATGCTTGTTTCTCCCACTGCCACCACTAATGGCATGAATCTGGGAGACTTAAGAATCCAGCGGCTTTTTCTGGGGAGGCAGTGACTTTCCCTGTTAAAGCTCCTGTCGGAAGAGCAGGGGAAGAGGTGTGAACTGTGACGGCGCTCCTTCTATTTTACTTGTCCAGACCAAGCCTTCAGAGAATCTTCTGAGCAATGCCTGCCACACACTGCCACTTACAACTGAGACGAGCCTGGGACACACAGATAGACAATTCTGTGGGGGGTTTTGTCTGAGCATTCATCTGAGTCCCAGCTCCTCTCCACTGAAGCTTCCTAACATTATGCAGCTCAGGGCACAAACCTCAAGCTCCAAAGAACTTTCTTTTGGTGGGTTTTGTGACCCCTCTCCATTCCTTAGCATTCCTGCTAGGCCTGGCAGTCGGAGAAGCGCCATGCATTAGGCAGATGTATCAATAATCCACATACCTCTTCTCCGTTATTCTTTGTTTTTTAGATGCTGCACATTTTTTCATTAGGACCCCAGGAAACATGGGCTTTGGTGCCCAAGTGTTCGGCTCATGCAAAACACCGCGAGTGCTAAAATTTGCTTCTTTTTTTATTTTAGTCTCTCGCTAGCTTGAAGGACTGGATTTTATAACAGGTCAATTTCAGACCATTTGATATTGATATATGAAGATCCTTAGGGATTATTGAATGCATTTTTCATCCAGCAGCGATAGCATCATATAAGGAAAATGGGATTGACTGTTAAGTACAAATTGAAAAAGACATGGTCATTTAAGATAACTCCTTATCTGTATACAAGGAAATGGTATCAGGGAAATAGACCACCAGTTGACAGAAATAAATTTCACCTTGGGTTCCTCCTCCATACACCTCCTCAACTGCTGTTCGCACTCATCCTGGATTATTCAATTATTCTGAGAGGCCTTTCCTGGGGCCCCTGTGAGAGGATGCTTCTGAGCAGTGAAGAAAATTCTCTGCTGCTTTATTCTGGAAGGAAGGACTGGGCGGGAGAGGCTGGGTCTATTAGTGGGGTGACCCCTGGGGAGTTGGGACTGGAGATACGGCAGATGTCCCCAGCACAGCCCCTGAGAGCTTGCTAAGAGCAGTTCCCAGATGAAGAGCTGGGGACAGTGACTTCATGTCTTTCCTTTCAGCCATCAGGGTCACTGCCTCAGTCTTGGCCCGAAAGAGGGTGCTCTCCGGGGAGCGAGCCAGTCCTGGAAGATGCTATGGCCAGCCAGGGGCCCGGGGCCTGGTGATAGGTTGAGGGTTCCCATCCTCGCACAGCTCACGTTACAGCTGACAAGATCCTTTTGAGTGGCACATCAGCTCTGAGGTCAGGGCTGTCCTCCACCCCCTATCATGGTCAAGGAAATGGGTTGGTCTGCCTCAAGCCAATGCAGGTTCTCCCTGACTCTTAAGCCTTTCTTCTGGGTTTGACACTAGCAGAGTGGATTTGAAGTCCACTTGGAAAATTGCTGGGACTCCTAAATATTCCCTTCACTGACGAGTGGGGGATCTGGGAGATACATCTGCTTCCCTTGTTAAAACCGCACGTGCCCTAGAGAAGTAGAGTACATTGACCTGTTACTGTTTGTGAAGTCTCCTTTTCTGGAATACCTGGGAATGAGCACAGACAATGGAGAAAAAGTGTTGTTACTTTTACTTCCCCCTCGGGCCCCATCTATGGGAGGCCAGACAGGGGTGCATCCTGGTGACCCTCCAGGTGGACACGGCCTGGGCCAGGTGTCGGTTTTGCCCACAGGTGAGTGGAGCCCATGCTCCGTGATGAAGCTTGGACTAGTCCCTTTAGATGAACACTCTTCTTAGAGCCTCATAGCAAACTAAGCTTCATCACCCCCATTTTACAACCTAGGAATCTGAGGCTTAGAGAAGGGAAATAACTTGAACAAGCCACACAGCTAAGCGCAGGGAGAAGAGTTTGAGTATAGATTTGTTTGACTCCAAAAGGATGCATTCATTCACTTTTTTCTCCATCTGTTCTCCCATCCATTCATCCATCCATCCATCCATCCATCCATCCATCCGATGTTACTCAAGCATATACCAGGAGATAACCACCCTTCATCATTATAAATGTGGGGATCAGAGGGGACCCCAGGGCTGTCCCAATGGCCACCACATTCTGGGTCTGAACAGCAGCCATCATAGCTGGACACATGGACTATGTCAGAGGGGCGGGGGCAACAGGCTGTGGGGTCTCTCCCACCTGGCTTGCGGACTGGATAAGGCATTGGAGGGTCCACCTGGAAGAGGGTATGCATGCGGTGTGTGTGGGGGGCTGGCATAAGCAGTTCACTTTTCCCAAGAAACCCACAGGCACACTCTCTCCTCTAGCCTATAATTCCAGCCCACCTGCCAGTACTCGTAGGTTGTTCAGCCAGTTCTCCTGGGGGCCCGTGAATTACAGCACTTGCTTCTCTGGTACTCATAAAATGCAGCCTCTCTCAAAGACTTGACTGTATAACCAGAAGTCCATTGAGCTCCTTCGTCCTTCTTGTTCTCGCTTTCTCTTTAACTCTTCACTCAGGCAGGACTGATGTGTCAACTGAATGGCCTCTGTGCCCTCTGGGACATGTGGGTCCCTATGGCAGGAGCTACAAAGGCTCAGAGGAGCCTTAGTCGGCCCAGGGCTCTGGGTTTGAGTTCTGACAGCGGCATTCAGGTAAGACTCAGTCAATCTCTGCGCGTCATGTTTGAGCCTGAAATAAGGATGAATCCACAGTTTAGAGGGGAGGACAGACGTGCAGGCAGCTGTAACTCCTAAGCATTGTGATCAAAACGCCTTAAGGACCGCGGAATCTATATTCGCCTCCTTTGGCTGCTGTAACAAATTACCATAAACTCGATGGCTTAGAACAGATATCTATTTGTCCACAGTTCAGAGGGTCAGGAGTCTGAAATCAAGGTGTCAACAGGGCTGGGCTCTCTCCAAAGGCTCTATGGGGTGGGGATGGGGAGACCCTTCTTGGCCCCTTCCAGTTTCTGGGGGCCCCAGGCATTCCTTGGCTTGTGGCTGCATCACTCTGATCTCTGTCTCTGTGACCTCGTGGCTTCCCTGGCTCCAGTGGGTTGTGGCACTCTGCATCCATTGTCTGTGCGACCATCAAAGCCACTGGTCAGCTGGGTCCAGTGAAGCCACTACTGGATTATTGCAAGTCACCAGCTCCCAGGACTCCCTCCCCCCACCCTTGTGTCCCAGCAGCTTCTCTTCACCTGCAGCAGCGAGACGGAAGTGAGCTGGCTTGAATCATCGCGTGCTGCATACCATCCTATGGCCCCATCTCACCCAGCATCAAAGCCCTTCAAGGTCACCTCTCTGCTCTCATTCCCCATCCCCTCCACAGCAGCCCCTTGGTGGGTCTCCTACCCGCCCATGCCCTCCTGCCCCAGGGATTTGCATTGGCTGTTCCCTCTGCCCCGACTGTTCCTTGCCCACACATCTGCATGGCCACCTCCCTTGTCCTCTTTACACTTTCGCTCACGTCACTTTCTCTGCTCGGCCTCCTCCAGCCACCTTCTTTTAAATTTCTAGCCTGCCCCTAGCACTTCTAACCAGCCTTCCCTGTTTTATTGTTAAAACGTTACAGACTCTGTTTGAGAGCAGTTGTAGGTTTACAGAAACACTGCACAGAAAGTAGAGACTCAATCTCTTTATACAATACACTCCCACCCAGTTCTCCTATCCTTGTCTTGTATTAATATGGTTCACTTGTTACAATTACTGGACTAATATTGATACATTATTATTAACTAAAGTCTATAGTTTAGGGTTCACTCTCGCGTTGCTCAGCTCTATGGGTTTTAAGAAATGCATAATGTCATGTATCCACCATCACGGTATCATACAGAATAGTTTCACTGCCCTAAAAATGCCTTGGGCTCCACCTATTTCCTCCTCCCCTCCTCTCCCTAAGCCTCTGGCAACCACTAATCCTTGCAGATGACCTGTCTCTATTGTTTTGTCTTTTTCAGAAAGTCACGTAGTTGGAATCCTACAGGACATGACTTTCTCGGACTGGCTTAGCAAGATGCATTTTGGTTCTTTCCTGTCTTTTCCAGGCTTGCGAGCTCGTTGCTTTTTTTTAAAACATTTTTTATTGTGAAATATAACATACATACAGACGAGCAATAAATTTCAAAGTACCGTTTAACAAGTCGTTATAGAACAAATTTAGAAGTATATCGTGGGTTATAGTTCTGCAATTTTAGGTATTTCCTTCTGGCGGTTCTAATACACTAGAAACTAAAAAGAAAGGTCTATATGATGACTCAGTAGTCATAAACATTTGTTAAATCCCAACTTCTCTGTCACTCCTCCTCCCTCTCATTTGATCATTCTCTCTGTCTTCAGGGATGTTTGGGCAATGACCATTCTAACTTCTTCACGTTGAAAAGGGTGTCGACGTTATGGGGTAAGGGGGTACAATTGGTTGTGCTCTGGGAGAGGCTCGTACCTCTAGGTTTTTTAGGCATAGGAACAATCAAGAGGTTTTAAGTTTCTGAAAAATAAACTTAATAAGTAAAATTTTTATGGAGTCTTAGAGCCCTGGGTTTTCCTTAAGGTTTTTAGGGCTGCTGTTGCAATGGGCTAGGCATTCCATGTCCATTTGTAATGTCTGGCATAAAAGTAACCTCCGGAATGACCTCTCGACTTTACTCGAAATCTCTAAGCCACTGAAACCTCATTTTGTTACATTTCTTTCCCCCTTTTAGTCAAGGAGGCATTTTTAATCCCACAATGCCAGGGCCAGGCTCATCCCTGGGAGTCATGTCCCACGTTGCCTGGGAGACCTACATCCCTGAAAACATGTCCCGCATGAAGGGGAGGGTAATGAGTTTATTTGCCAAGTTTGGCTTAGAGAGATGTGTTGCTCACATCTGAGCAACAAGAGAAACTCTCTGGGGGTGACTCTTAGGCTTAGCTTCACCATTACAGAGATAAGTTTCATAATAGCCAGCCTCAAGAGTGAGGGCTTAGCTTATTAAATTGGGATCCCCAGTGCTTGAAAGAATACCAGGAATTTCCCAGGTGGAGAGGTCTAACAGTCCCCTATTTTTCTCCAGTCCCTCAAGGAACTTTGCAAATACTTTCTATTATCTACCCCCAATACTCTGGAATATATCCGGGTATTACATGAAGCTATACAGAATTACCAGATGTCATTCCCTATTCTAGGCCCCATGTGTTTAGGTTGTTTAAATAAACTGGCCAGGCAGGTTAAGTTAGCTAGTGTGCTACAGAAAGTTTAAATTTTGTGCAACGTAAACATCTCTTCCTTTGGTCTCACACAGAAGTTGAAGTTTTAAAATCAGACAATATCATCCTTTTCCTTGTATTCTGACATACCCTAGTTCCAACCAGATCAGTTTCATTCATATGTGTAAGTGAAGCCTGTCCTCTTTTGCATCTTCTTTAACAGTTGCTGTATGGGGTAATGTTGACTTTTAGAGCCGTAGACCTCTAACTCTGAGTTTTAGGTGTCACACAGGGACCCCTAGATCCAGGGAACTCCCAAGTTATCCACAAAAAGCACAGCAGAGTCAGGGGGGTGGAGCCTCAGGGAGTCACTTTCTTATGTGACTGGAGGCTGACTAAGCTGAAGCCACAGGGTGGGTCTCAGCCTGGCAGGGACTGGAGAACGGCAGGAAGGAAGGGGGCAGGCTGCAAAAAAGAGGCCTGGCCCCTCCTCTGCCATGGGTCCCTCCACACAGCATCCTTCCCTCCAGCAGAAAAAGGGGTGGGAGCTGAACCCTGGGGCCTGAGGGGGCCTGAGTCTCTGCTCCAGCCTCCCCCATGCAACCACAGCCAGTGGACACTCCTCTCTGAGCCTCGGTGTCTTCATCTGAGCCTCAAGGGTAATGCTGCCTCACATTCGCTTGCTGCCCTATCTGCTGAGGGGGTTAGAACCAGTGGCTGGTGGTTAGAGACGGGTGTTGAAGCAGCCTCGGAGGGAGGGCAGCATGCTGGCTGGGGTTGGGCATGCCGGAGCCAGGCAGCCTGGCTCCAAGTCCTGGCTCTGCTGCTGCTTTACAGCTGTGTGACCTGGGCAAGTCTCTTTACCTCTCTGTGCCTCCATTTCCCCATCCGGAAAATGGGAATAAGAGTGCCCGTTTCTCTGGGCTATGGGAGGGTTAATGAGTTTCAGTATGTGCTTGTAGTTGCACACAGTAGGGTCTAAATGTGTTTACTGTTTTTTTCTTATCTGAAAAATGGGTTGATGGTGCCTACTTTCCAAGAAGGAAGAAATGGGACGTGGCTTTGCAGTATTCGGAGCCCAGCCGGCGCTGGGGGTGGGGATGTAGCATGGTCGGTTGCTACATGCAACTGCCACAGTCATTGCCTGGGCTGGGGCGGGCTCGTGCCCCGGCTGGAGCAGCTGTGCGGTGCCTCTACAGCCTCTGCAAGGCCACAGCTGGCAGGCTCCAGCCTATCCCCCTGCCAGCCTGGGAGGGGGTGGTAGCTGGGGGGTTGGTTTGGCACCTTGCCCTGTGACCACAAGGGGACAGGTCTCATTTCGGGTGGCTCTGTAAGAACCCAGCCACTTGCAACCCACCCTCCACCCCCAAATGAGGGCTCATCAGAGAGAGGGAACCCAGAGGCCTGGAAGATAATTCCTGACTCCACTCAGAGGTTGGCACACTTGGACCACGACCACTGGGGATCTCCTCGGGGGCTGTGGTCAGGCCGTGTCCTCAGACACGCCGGAGGCCCACGCCATCTGCAGCAGCTGGGCTGGAACAAGTTGCTGGTGAGCAGGGGCTGTGCTGTTCAACAGCACCTGACACCCTCACATTCCTCGGAGACACATACAGCCTCGCCTGGGAGGGCCCAGGGAAGGTCTCCCTGTCCCCCCACCCACGTCTTCCTAAGAGTTTCTGCGCTGTGGACAGTGATCCTTTTACAGCATAAATGAGATTAGCCCCTCTCCTGCTTAACTCCCTCTAATGCCTTCCCACTGCCTTGGAAGAAAGACTGGATACTTCCCCACCGTGGCCCCCAAGTCTCCCCTCCACTGTCAGATATCACTGCGCCCGTCTGCTCTCCGGGCCTTTGCACGTGCTCTTCCCTCCCTGGAACATCCTTGCCCCAGACCTCTGTGTGGCTGCCCCCTGCTCAAACCTCCCCTCTTCAGAGCAGCCCCCAGACCCCTTCCCCTGGTCACTCTTGCCCCATCTCCTTGTTTGATTGTGACATTTTCTCCTCTGTGTGTTTACTTCACACCCGCTCTTCCACTGGGGAGGGAGCTGTGTCTGCGGTGCTCGCCGGGCATCAGCCGCCTCCAGAACAGCGCCCCCTCGCGGTGGGGCACATGTATGACATGAACGAGTGCAGCCCCGGTTACCGATGATGACACAGAAGTTCAGAGAGGAGAGGGGACGAGTCCCGCCCAAGGCAGAGCCCCAAAGGAGGAGACTCCCAGCACCGTGCTCTGCCCGCCTCAGACTCAGGCC
>PVIY010028548.1:0-15294 GCA_004026745.1 Myrmecophaga tridactyla | reverse complement strand
CTGCAGCCCCCGCAGGGCCCAGGGGGTGAGTGGCCATGCCAGGCAGAGGGGCAAAAAGGTTGTGGCGTGGAAACACAAGGCTGCTAGGGGTCTCCAAGTTGTGGATGCCACTGGAAAACAGAAGGGAGGCTGAGGGCCAGGACCCCAATTCCACAAGACCAGCTCCGCATCCATCCGACGGCGTATTGGGCTCCATGACATTGTATTTGCAAAATGGGCTCTGTGCATTTTTTTAAGTGAACTTTTATTTTGACATAATTGTACATTCACATGTAGTTATAGGAAATGATACCTTTACTCAGTTTCCCCAATGATACAATATCATAACCAGGATACTGACATGGATACGGTCCTGGCAAAGAATATTTCTATCATGGTAAGGAAGCCTTACGTCATCCTTTTAGAGCCCCTCCCACTCCCCTCCCATCCCCATCTCCTCTTCACTCCTGCAACCGCTGGTCTGTTCCCCATTTCGGTAATTTCGTCATTTCAAGACTGTTCTATACCTTGAGTCATAACATTTGCAATTTTTTTGCGATTGGCTTTTTTTCACTCCCCATAATTCTCACGTGTTTCGATCACCCGCTCTTTTTTATGGCTGAGCAGAATTCTGCAGTGTGGGTAGATCTCGATTTATCTACCCATTCACCTGTTGAAGGACATCTGAGTTGCTTCCAGTTTGGGTTTTTTTTTTAACCTTTTTAAATTGCAAAATATAACATATATACAAAAAAGCAATTAATTTCAGAGTACGCTGTAGCAAGTAGTTATAGAACAGATTTCAGAGTTTGGGATAGGTTACAGTTCCACAATTTTAGGTTTTTCCTTCTAGCTGCTCCAGGACACCAGAGACTCAAAGATAT
Source organism: Myrmecophaga tridactyla (assembly GCA_004026745.1). Taxonomy (NCBI): domain Eukaryota; kingdom Metazoa; phylum Chordata; class Mammalia; order Pilosa; family Myrmecophagidae; genus Myrmecophaga; species Myrmecophaga tridactyla. Next base: position 14,431 of record PVIY010028548.1, on the reverse strand, counting down.
ATCAGTATAGTGATTCAGCAGTTATACTCATTTGTTCAATCCTTTCTTCTTTGTTATGACTCCTCCTTCTCCTTTGATCCTTCTCCCAATCTTTAGGGTTATTTTTGCCATGACCAGTCTAACATTTTCATGTTGGAAAGGGGTATGGACAACATGGGAAGAGATGGAAGCAGTTGATGTTTCCCTGGGCCCTCGGGGTTTCAGGACTTCTCTGGCCTAGGATCCCATCTGGAGGTTATAGGTTTCTGTAAAGTAGTCATAGTGCATGAAACTTTTGTAGAGTCTCAGAACTCTAGGTGTTCTTTAGGGTTGGCAGGGATGATTTTGGTTGGGTTTGGCAAACCATGGTAAATAGCAATATCTAGCTGAAGCTTGCATGAAAGTAACATTCAGAATGGCCTCTCGACTCTATTTGAACTCTCTCAGCCGCTGATACCTTATTTTGTTACATTTCTTTCCCCTCTTTTGGTCAGGAAGGCATTGTCGATCCCACGGTGCCAGGGCCAGGCTCATTCTTGGGATTCATGTCCAGTTTGGGGCTATTTTGAATAAAGCTGCTATAAGCATTTGTGGACAGGTTTTGTGTCCCCATAAGTCTCCATTTCTCTGGGATAAATGCCCAGGAGGGGGATTGCTGGGTTATATGGTAGTTGAGTACTTTGTTTTATAAGAAGCAGCCACATTGTTTTCCAGTGTGGCTGTATCATTTTACATTCCCTCCGGTAACCTAGGAGTGTTCCAGTTTCTCCACATCCTCACCAGCATTTGGTTTTGTTACTATTTTTCACTTTAGCCATTCTGATAGATGTGCAGTGATTTTTAATTCGCATTTCTCCGATGGCTAACAATCCCCAGCTCTGGGGTTTTAAAAATGTTTTGAACTACTATCGAGTCCCACTGGCCCATTTCGCAGATAGGAGAAACTGAGGCCTAGAGATCAAAAGGACCTGCCTAGCTATGGCTGATCCCCTGGGTTTCCCTCTAACTGCTGGTCGAGTGCTCTTTTGAGAGGAGAGAGAGAGAGAAAGAGAAAGAGAGAGAGAAAGAGGGAGAAAGACTTTTAAAAGGATACCTACTTTAACCTGGAGGTAAGGAACACATTATTTTCATATTATAACTGATGGGTGTATGTGTTTTCCAGTGATTTGTCCTGTCGCTCCATGAATCGCACCTGTTTGGAGAGCCAGCCTCAAGGTATCTGTGAGAAGTGAGTTGGCACCACAGAACTTTCCAGATGCATCAGAGCATACCATGTGTACACCCCTTCTTTACAGATCTAGAAATCTTGTAAACTACCTTTAGTACTAGGGAGGGGTCAGGCCCGCGAGGGCGTGTCTGACGCTCATCCCTGTCATGGACAGTGGAGAAGCAGCCCAGCTTTCTGGGAAAATATCTAATCTCCACTGTGACAGAGAAACGTGGCCACAGGCAAAGCGTGAGTCTAGCTCTGGCCTGGCCGAACCTCAAGCCAGCATCCAAGCTGTGTCCTCCCCATTCTCCGTGCTCCCCACCTCCCATCTATGGGATCCTCACAGAACATCTCCTCCCCTCCTGGCCTCCCCAACCTGTTGGTTGTCTTATTTTATCTTACTTTATTTTTGGAGAACACCGCATCTGTGAGACCCAGGAGAAGAGGAGCTCAGCGTCTGTGATGGAAAGGCATCTGCAAAAGAGACAACGCAATTTTTTTTTTTAAAGCATGGCAATAAATGCTATTTAAAAAAAAGAGAGAGAGAGAAAGAAAGAAAAAGAAAAAACCCACCCCACAATCTCTGAAAAACACGGCCCATTGAAATGACAAGCCGAAAATCATTTGCTAAGCGCCCAAACATTTCCCTTTGTCACCCAAATCCTTCTGTTGACAGTTACCTTTCAATCCCACAATTGTGCGGAAAGGGCTGATTTTTATTCAATGTTCTATTCACCCTCGGTATTAATGAAAAGGGGGGGAGGAAGAAAAAACTTGTAAGAATGGTGTTTAGTAGGCTGATAGACAAGCCGTCTGGATTCTGGGGCCTGGGCCCCTCTTATCAGCGTTTCGCAGTGGGCCCCGACGCATCTCTCCCTTGTCCGTGCTCGGCTTGCCCCACCCACCTATTCTCTTGGCCCCTGAATTGGAAACTGTGGGATAGATTGATTTCTCTTTTTATTAAAAAAAAAAAAAAAGCATGATGGCCTTTACGGGAGGAGGGGGCAGAGGCATGTCATGACTTGACCTGGAGAGTCATACACGCATCCCCACAAGATTTATTGTGCACCTACTATGTGCTAAGGGAGCCGGCGCAGGGTCGTGGGGGTGGGCAGGGTCAAAGCTCCAGGGACTGTGCACGGGGAGACGGACCAGCAAACCAGGGCTTTCTCCCCTGCATGCTGGTCTAGGTGTTAGGGGAGGTCGGCGTGCGCCCTGCTGGTTCCTGGGAGACTGTGGGCTCCAGATTGTTCTCTCTGAGTCCCCCCAAGGAAGAGGGACGTGGAGAGCATCTAAGTGCATTTTTATACCAAAGGGCCTTTTTTCCCATTGCAGCAAGGAAGCCGCTCTGGGCTTTGCATCACCTGTCTTCATACCCATCTGGAGGCAGGGGCTTGGACAAAATGACTTCTCAAGGTGGGTTCTGTTTAGAGGCTGCGTGGGATCGTGAGACTTTCCCAAATAAAGGTGCGGCCCACACCTGGGTTTGAATCTCGCCTCTACCACACACTCCTGTGGGGCTCTGGGCAAGTCATGTCCCTCTCTGAGCCTCCATCTCCTGGCTGTGAAACAGGGAGAGAGACACTGCTGTGGGACTGCTGAGAGGAGAATGTGAAGTTCGGCCAGCACTGTCCTGTCTCCTTCCCTCCCTGCTTATTTCCTTTCCTTGTTTTCTTTCATGGATTCTAAAATTTCAAGAAGGTGCTGGGGTGTGGTTGGGGAAACTTGGTAAAGCACAGAGGAGCTTAATTTGAGGAACATGTTTGTGTCAATGAAACCTGCTACCTGGCTGGTGGGTGAGCTCTCCATCACTGGAGTGCTACAAGCAGAAGCCAGATGATAACTTGGTGAGGATGGGAGGGGTGGATCATGCCGGTTTGAGGGACCAGCTGACTTGCCTGGAGTGATAGCCGAGCCTGCATTTGCTTGGTCTGTTTTGTCCCCTGTGCCATCCACCCCTTTCCCATTTGGCCCCCATTGCTCTCTCTGTGGACTCCAGGTCCTCATTATCCAGCTGCTACTGTGGCTGTGGCATCCCCTGCCTTGGCCCCACCCTGCTCCACCCATCCCACCACCCCTGAACTCTTGCTGTCCTTTGAACATGCATGTGTGTTCCCTTTGCACTGTCTGTTCTTTTCTGGCTGGAATGCTCTTCCAGGTCTTCTCAGGGCTGCCTCTCCATTCAGATCTCTGCCCCCACGCCACCCCTCCGAGAGGACTTCCCCGACCACCCCTGCTTTATTTTTCTTCTCAGCATGTTTGACTACCTTATTATGTATTTGTTTGACTGCTCATCTGCTCCCTGCACTGGCCTGTGAGCTCAGGAGCTGTGTCCACATGGCTTTTGCTGTTTCCCCACATGCATAAACAGACTCATGTGTGGCTGCCAGGCCTGTAGTGGGGCGGTCTCTGAACCTCATCCAGGATTTCCATCTACTGACCACCGGATTCAGAACTGCAGGGCAATCGCATTATAACCCCTCTCTCCTTTAAACCAACATGTGCTTGCTGAGCAGTGATGACAAGTAATAGCTACCTTGTCAACTGATCATTCAGTCATTCGACAGACGTTTATTGTTATGTACTAGGCAATGTGTAAATGTTTGGGACCTGGCTATTAACAAGACAGGCATGGAGCTGACATTTTTAATGGGGAGACTAATACGCAAATGTAAATGCATATAAATGATGATATCAGGAACTATGAAGAAAATATGGAGCTGGGTCAGGGGGTTGGGGATGATGTTGTTGTCCAGGGAGCAATCAGGGAGGACTTCCCAGAGGAGACAGCAGCCAAAACCTGATTGAAGTGCTGCAGTCAGGGAGCAGGCAGGAAACTAGTGAGGCAAGGGAGGCAGGTGCCAGATCACAAAGGGCCTTGTAGGCCCCAGGAGGAGTGGGGACTTGATATTTGGTGCTATCGGGGGCCCCAGATACCTTTCGAGGAAAGAATTTAGCACAGTGATAGTGTGCCCTGATGCTCATTTCAATGCCAAGAAATCGGGTGCCCCGATGCTCATTTCAATGCCAAGAAATGAAGGAATGAAAGAATGGGTGAGCCAGCACCCCATCCCCACCCCATTCCGCTCGTCCTGCCCACCCTCCATACCAACCCCCACCCCATCCCCATAAGCCCTTTCCTGCAGGTGACCCTTTTTATAAGAAATTGCCTCCTCCCTCTTGGACCCTCCGCCTTTTCCTCGTGCCTCAGCTCCACAGCCAGGATGAGTTCAGCCTTAATGGGGAATGTTTTCCACCAGCTAAGCAAGAAACCCTCCAGGCACACAATGAAGTCTCAGCCTCCTTGGAATGGAGCAATAATCCAGTCCGTCATTTGTGTTTCGGGTTCCACCCTGCTCCCCCACCTCCACCCTGACTGCTGACACCGCAGATTTTAATATATTCACATTCACAGAGCTATTTGCATTCAGATGCAATTATGAGGCAAGAAATGGCCTCCTCAGAGCGGGCCCCAGGAGTTGGGGGGAGGTTTTGCTGCATTCTCGGGGTGGGGGTGGGGGGCTCTGAAGCGAGGCAGGGTGGGCCTGGCTGGACTGAGCCTGGGGTCCCTGCTTTCATGGGAAATGTCTAGGCTGGGCGAGCAGCCCCCTGAGCCAACCCCCTCTCATGTCGCATTTGCTGCTGCTTCCACCTGATCCTCTTGTCATCTTCCTGATAGCTTGGCTAGCCCTTTGCATTTTTTTTTAATTCAGTTTTTGAATCAGTATCCCATCCAGATGGATCAAATTTCATAAGTATAAAAAGTACCCTGCAAAGCTCCCTCTCCCTCCTGACCTCCAGCCTCCCAGCTCTCTTCCTCACTGGCAAACCATGTGTTCAATTTTTATGAGCACTTTCAGAGTCTTTGAATGCAAATCAAAGCAAATACTTATAAATATTATCCACTCCCCTTTGCCTTTTAAACAAATTGTAGCATATTCATGCCATCTTTTTCCACTTACCATATCTTGGAGATCTTTCCTAACAGTAAATAAATCCCTTCCTCCTTCATTTTATACAGCTGCATAGTATTCCATTATACAGACATACCATCATTTATCTACTCTCCTAACAATAGGTATCTAAATTGTTTCCTGTCTTTTGCCATTACTTAGAATACTTCACTGAACAACCTCATGCATCCATCTGCACATGTGGGAGAAACTCTACAGCATAAATTCTTAGATCTGAAATTTATTATATCGATAGATTTGATCAAATTATCCCCCATAGAGGATGCCAATGGACATTCTGCTCCTCAGAGTATGAGAGTGACCTGGTTGACCCTTTCATTATTTTTGAAGACTGTGAGCAGGGGTCATCTCCTCCAGGAAGCCTTCCTAGACCTCAGGGCCAGGCCAGGAGCTCCGTGTGGGCTCCTGCAGCCCTCCTTGCATGCCGCAGCTTGGAGCACATGGCACCCTGTCTTGTAATTGTTGTCTTTTCTGTTCCCGTTGTCAGAACAAGAGCTCCCTGAGATAATGAGATCAAACATTATTATTATTATTATTATTATTATGGAGACTTCAGGCCTGCTTAGGCCTTAGCACAGGGTTCAGGGCTCAGTAAATACAAGCTCCCTTTCTGTATGACCTGAGGGCTGGGGTCCCCAGGGTGGGCAGCCTCAGCTTATGCTTTGCTCCTCCTGCTCCAGGGAGAGGGCCTGGGCCGCTGCCCCCATCTGCAGACCCCTCCATGCACCAGCATCGAACCCCTTCCCCCCCAGCCACTGGGGCCTCCACCCTCTTTCCTTGAACAAATAATAATTGTTAGAAAAAGGCCTGTGGATAAATTATTATCCTGACCCTCATTCCAGCGCAAAAAACTTTTGCTAGCTGCCAAGTGAAAAGTCAAAATTTGCATTTAAATAGAAAACGTTAGGCGGGCTGAACAGGGAGGCCATGGGCTCCAGAGGCCTTTCCTGGGTGGGGAGCAGACGTCACCCCAGCCCTCCCTGGGAACCTAACAGCACGGGAAACCTTTGGGCCAAGTTGAATCTGGTCTCTTCTGTGGTTCGCAGCCCTTGAGGGCCTACCATTTCCAGTCCCTGCAAAGGACCTGGGGTCAGCTTGAGAGGCCTCTGAAGTGCTCTCCATTCAACACACCTTGAACTTGAGTCTCCCTTCCCCCACCCACAGTGGGCAGATAATCACAAACATTATAGGCAGGTAGAGATATTACAGATCATGCCAAGCGGAGTGTTCATGGCATGGTTTTGGAGTCAGACAGCCTGTGGGCTTGGGGTTTGGCTGCTTGGCAAGGGTCTCAGCTTCTCTGAGCCACAGTTTCCCTGTTTGTAAAAGACAGATAAACAGTAACACCTTGTTGGCTGAGTGGTTATAATGAATACATATAGTTATTTCTGTTAATTAATCCAATTCATTATTCTGGAATTTCCATGCTCGCATCCTTGACAAGTGCTTTGATTACCCCTGTGACGGGGCACTCACTTCCACACAGGACAGTCTATTCCATTTGTCTGCCCCTCTGTCTTCTTCTGTGGCTTTGCAAAGCCCACCCTTGCTCTCTCTCTTCTTTTTTTAAATTTACAAGGTACGCATTTATTCATGTGTATATTCATGCATTTATTCATTTATTCTTTCCTTTATCCAACAAACATTTATTGAGGACGTGCTTTGTGCTGGACACTGTGCGAGGTGCTGGGATTTTAAAGACAGACTACCTTTCTTTAAAATCCACAAGTCACTGGGTTAGAGAAGTATCTTGTTTTTTTTTTCCTAACCTCAATGGCATTTTTTTTATTGTGAAAAATAACATATATATACAAAAAAAGTAATAAATTTCAAAACACTGCAACAACTAGTTGTAGAACAGATTTCAGACTTTGGTATGGATTACAGTTCCACAATTTTAGGTTTTGTTCCAAGACTCTGGAGACTGAAAGAAACATCAATATAATGAACCAGCGGTCATACTCATTTGTTAAAGCCTATCTTCTCTGTTGTAACTCCACCTTTTCCTTTGACCTTTCTTTGAATCTTTAGGGGTATTTGGGCTATGCTCATTCTAACTTTCTCATGTTGGGAAGGGCTGTTGATAATAAGGGGTACACAGATGAAACAAATTGATGATCTGGAGAGGCTGGCCCCTCTGGGTTTCAGCACTTATCCGACCTAGGAACTCATCTGGAGGTTGCAGGTTTCTGGAAAGTAATCATGGCGCATGGAACCTTTGTAAGAACTCAGATAAAGCCCTAGGTGTTCTTTAGTGGCAGGGATGGTTTTGGTTGAGGTTTGGCAAACGATGTTAAATAGCAATACCTAGTTGAAGCTTGTGTAAGAGTAGCCTCTCGACTCTATTTGATCTCTCTCAGCCACTGATACCTTATTTTGTTACATTTCTTTGCCTCCTTTTGATCATGAAGGCATTGTTGGTCCCACGATGCCAGGGCCAGGCTCATCCCTGGGAGTCATGTCCCACATTGTCACAGGGAGATTTTCACTCCTGCTACCCTTGCTTTCTATGACTCAGGTTCAGGCCCCTTCCTCTGGGAGTCATGCTGGTCTGGATGACCCTGACGTATGCTGGCTTCTCCTTTCCCAGGGCGGTCCCTGTAACTCTGGGCAGACTTCTGTGCTGTCTTGTGATATTCTCTTACCTCCTTTTCTGGAGGAACCAGGAAAGAGTCATGCTTTATATGCAGGCAGCGAGGAGCCTGGACATTAGAGGAACTTGACTTTGTATCTCATTTAAATCAGCTTCTAGCTGGGTCACCTTAGATGATCCAGCTTCCCTGGGCCTCAGGTTTCCTCATCTGTGTGATGGATAAGCTGGTACCTGTCTCATGGGGCTGCCCTGAGGATGGGCTGAGATAGCACCTGTTTGGTTTAGAACATGGTGATGTGCACGATGAAAGTCAGTTGGTTGTGACCAATTTGTCATCCATTTGCATACAGTTTGCAGAAAGCCGGAACAAGCACTTGCTGTGCAATTCAGCAATTTTATCTTGACTGTCAACTCTGTTCTGGACACCAGCAAATGACCTTCTTTCTTAGATCGGTTGTTTCTCTGAAGGGCGGGAGCCTCCAATGTTTTTGCAACCATTGCACCCATGCTGCCTGACACTTAGTAGGTGCTTAATAAATGCATGTATCTGGAGGAGTGAATAAATAGCTGCTTTGCCCCTAGCCCCTAAGACAAGCCTTGCACATTTTAGGTGCTCAGTAGTCACTTGGCTGGTTGGAGGGGGGAATGCAGGCAAGAAGGAAAGAAGTAACCAGGGTTCTGACTGGTTTTATCATAAAAGGTATTTGATCCCCCAGGCTGACTACATGTGGAACCTTCCTCAGCTGACACACCCTAGCTGTTGCCCTACTATGTGCTAGCTTTGCTGCAGGTGCAGGAGGGAATAGCAGAGGCCTCTAAACTCAAGGGCTCATGGTTCTGGGAAACCTAGAACTTGTACCCCGACAAGAGTAGCCAGCATCCTCGCGGGAGGTTCGTCCAGGCTGTGCAGGGGGAAAAGGTGGAGGGTTGGAGAAATCATGAGTCTCTTCCTGGAGGAGGCACCCTCTGAGCTGGGCTGGAGTTGGCTCAGGTCAAGGTCAAAGCCAGCCCTTTGTCTAGTGAGTTGGGGGTGGGGAGGAGGCCCAAACTAGGGTACAACATGGATTGGGAGAAGGGGGGCCTGGAGGCCGGGGCTGCACATGCCCTTGGCTTTTACTTGGAAGCCATCCCTATCGCCTATCTCTGCCATTCTCTCTCCTTTGGCATTTTGAAAGCATCAGGGAAAGGAACTGTCATTTCCAGCCTTGTGAGTGCTGGGCATGGAGCTGCTCGTTTTCCACAAGCTGAGTCCACGAAGCAGGCCCATGGTTTGTCTTGGGCATGAGACATGAAAATAAAATCCTGCCACAGTTATTGTGTGCTCCTTGCACTCCAGGTTTACAGGGTTAGCCCATTCGACCCCAAAGTCCAAACAAAATGGGTGCTCTTATCCCCATTTCAGAGCTGAGAAAATTGATGCTCAGAGAGGTCAAGAATCTGGCCAAGACCACACAGCAAGGAAGCATCAGAGTGAGGCAACCAACCTGGTATCTGTCGGATTTTAATGCTTGTGCTTAAACAAAAAAACTACATATCTGCATATGTAGTCTCTCTCTATATATATATGATTTATTCATATATAAAATATTTTCAGTAGTTAAAATGGTTATAGTGAAACCTGCAATATACATATTTCAGAAAATATAGAGTTAAGAAACAGCTCAAAGCATTGAAAGTAGCTACCTCTGGGGCGCATGGAGACTGGGCAGCAGGCGTCACTCATTTAGGCTCTTTTACCCTATGTACCTGCATTGCTTTGATAGATCAATTTAAAAAACTATCTTCTGCCCATAATAAACCATTCAAGCCATTTTCTAGGTCCCCTGGGAAAGTCAGCCCACACCTGCTGGCATCCCACATGAGCCCACGGAGGTAGCGAACTTTGCAAAAAGCAGCCTTGCAAAGGTCCCACACATGCGATTGCTGGAACTGTGCTCTCTGCCACGATGTGGATGTGTGGGCTCATCCCACCCTGTGCCTGCTGGACGCCCCTGAAGGTGGAGGCCGGGCCTCACCAGCTCTGGATGCTCTGGGCCGGCTCCCGACCTGGCACGCTGACTTTCTCCAGGGCAAGTCTGACCTGCCAGACCAGTGCCGGCCCCCCCGGGTGCCCCAGCAGAAGTTAGGGAGACAGATGATAATGCAGATAAACTCCATTACAGCAGGTGATCAGCCCTGAAAAGGAGACTGCTTGTGCTGGGGAATTTGGTGACACAGTGCCAATCAAGGAGGGCTTTCCTGAAGAAGTGACGTTGACCAGCATTCTGAGGGATGAAGAGGAGGTTGAGATGCTGGGAACAGATTTCTAAGCTGAGATAATAGCACAGGCAAGGGCTAAGAGAAGGGAAAGAGGTCAGCACCTCTAAGGGACATGGATGCCAGTGTGGCTGGAGCAGATGGGGAGAAGGGAGGAGGGGAGGAGGGAGGCAAGAAGAGTGAAAGGGAGGAGGGAAAGAGGGTTAAGGAACAGGGACAAGAGGGATGCAGGTAGGAGGGCTGGCCTGGGGGACTTCATTCCAGGAGAATGCGAGTGAAGCCCAGGCTGGAGTGCCTTATGCTGGGAAAGGAGCCCAGAGCTCTGGGGCTGGAGTCCCCTCTGGGGGCAAGAGCAGATGTCTCCAGAGGCAGGACAGGCACTGTGGGAGACGCTCACATGAGCTAAGCCCCAAAGAAAGGTTAAAGGGGGTCTCTGCTGGCTGTCACTAAAGTCGCTTCACACATTTCCAACGTACCAGTCAAACCAATTAGCCGTAAAAGTGGGGTAGGGACTGAATTTTATTGGATTCCGGTCAACTCGGAATTGGTTAAATGATGTCTGCTAAGAAAAATAAAGGAACCACACATGGAGAGAGGTGGGCTGGGGGCCCTGGGCAACCCCTTGGAGACCCGTGAAGCAGCTGGGGGACATGGGGACTGGACCCCAGCTGCCAAAGGCTGTGCTGAACTTCTGGAAGGAAAACCCAGGGCAGAAGAAAGGGGGCTGAGACTCACAGATTTTTTCACCCTGCCGGCTGGAGCATGGGAGAGAGTGTCTCAACCTTTCCAGATCATTCTTAGAATCACTCGGGGAACTTTTTAAACATACAATCCCTGTGGGCCCTACTCCAGGCCAATTACATCTGGGGCTGGAGCCCAGAGCATTAGAACTTTTCAGAGTCCCCCCAGGTCTTCTTCTAACAGGTAGCAGGACCGAGGGTCGCTGCTCCAGGGTGGAGGTTCTCAACGGGAGGTGATATTGCCCCCCTACCTCCCTCACCCCACTGCTGGCAATGTCTGCAGGCATTTTGGGTGTCACAACGAATGGGGTGGGGGGTAGGGGTGGGCGTGGTTTGCAACGGGCAGCTTTTGGGGAGTGGCTCAGGATGCTGTCCGCCATTGAACAATGCCCGGGACAGCACAGCGATTGTCTGGCTCAATGTGCAAATGGGGCAGATTTTGGGGAATCCTTTTCCAGTCTTATCGACCCACGTGTGGCCCAGATTGGCTGATGGGGAGGGTCTGGGGGATATGGACATGGGGGAATCTGGCAAGCAGGATTTATGAACTCCCCAGGATCAGGCCCTGGATCAGGCCCTGCGTTTAGCCCTGGTGGGGGGTTAGAGACCTTTTGACAGATTCTATCTGGTCAAGTTGACCAGGTGAATGTGGGGGATGCAGCCTGAATTTGTCTGAGGGTCATCCCCTGTGGGAACGCCAGACAGAGCCCATCTCTTTAGCAGGCCTGACCCATAAGAGATGATTCCAGAGAAAGGAAGGGAACCTATTTTGCTATTGCCCATGGGATAGGCCTGCGGGATTCTAAGCCCCATCCGGGTCGGGCTTTGGATCTTGGAGGGATTGCCCTTTTGTCCGTGCGTCTGTCCTGTGGCCGTAATCCGATCCTCCAAGAGCCGCGGGCAGGGCCTGGGGTCAAGGCTAATTGCGGGGCTCCGGGAAGACCCAGCGGGGATTAGGCTGTGCTGAGGAGCTCCGGCGGCGTCTGGGGCCGGGATGGGACCTGATTAGTTAAATTGCCAGCACCTGCTTGCTTTTATTGCAAACATAAACATGGCCGGAGCAATCGCTAGCTGGCCTAATGCTTTCCGCATTTGCCGGCCCCGGGGTCGGGGTGGAGCTGGGGGGAGACTCAGGCCCAGGCCGAATGGGAAGGCAGAGGGGTTGGGGCGAAAAGGTGCTGGATTAGAAATGGGGGGAGGGCTTTTAAACTGGGTGAAATCTACGGGACCCTGAGCCCTCCTGCAAAATAGCATCTCTCTTCTTGTTGAGACGCGGGAACGTTAAGCAAAATATTCCAATCCAACCAGCTGGGAAGCAGCAGAATGGGATTTGAATTCAGGTCTTTCGGTCTCCACAGCCTACCGTTGCTACTCACTGACTGTCGGGGCCCAGGGGTCTCCTGCCCTGGGATTTATTTAACTTTGCATCTGCAGTGCCAAACAAATAAGCGGCGATTACACGCATGTTCACGGAAAGAATATGGTTTCCGGCCCTTTCATTCATCTCCTAGGTGGCCGTGAGCAAGGAGGACACGCTGTCCTCTCCTGCTGTACCTTGGTTTCTTTATCTGTCCAGTATCCATCTGGGTAGCCTGTCTTCCGCTGTTCGAACCCCAGGACAGAGAGGTTGGAAGGTGGGAGCTCAGCCCTTGTTTGCATTTGAGGTCCAGTCTGGCATGGGCTGAAATCACTGCCTCAGGCCATCAGAGCTGAGTTTAAAAGCTCCACACTCCCCCATTGCAGAGGTGCACAGGGAATCCGAGGCCTGTGAGACCCCTCCACCCACAGGCGACACTTACTCCAGCCATCGCCCAGCCACTGGCTGGCCAGACAAACGGCCGAATCAACTCTGCCTCCGTTACAGGCGCTTTCCTTCAGATGAACTATTTGGGAGATGTTTGAAGGTGGGAGCCCTTCAGTGCCGCGGAGAAGGTCAGAGGGAAATGCGGTGATGGGACTGCGCGATTGTCATTTAAAAGCTTGCGGTGCTTCCCCCGGATCCCGGTGCTTCTCCCAGATTCGAATGTGCGTCGCTCCCCATCTCAGTGACAGATGCGTCAAGACTGTGACATGCTTTGTCAGAATTTCATTTGTCTGAGTAGCTTCGGCCCCATTCCAGGCAGATGCAAATGATAGGGCAGAGTGTGTGTTCAATTCCCGTCTGTAGTCCTTGGAAATGAAAGGGGCTGCTTCTCCTGCACCGGCTTTCACCTCAAAAGGGAAAAAGCAAATGTGCCCTAGAGCTGGGGAGAAGGGGAAATCTATCTTCCCTTCATTTGTTCATTCATTTAATCATTCATTCCCTTATTCGTCAATCAATGGCTTGTTAAATAATTCACTTAGTCTGTTAATCATTCCCATAATCGCTTTGATTTTGGATTTGAATCTGGACTTCTCACATGTCCTTCTGTACCTCGGAGCCTCAGTTTCTGCACCTGGGAAATGGGTATGGTTAGTGTCCAGGGCTCTGCTCGAGCTAACTGTGTGTTAATTCAAGGAAAACACCTGGTTTACACCCTGACACGTGGCAACTGCCCGTAGGATGGAGCTGGCATTGTGGTGGAAACACACCCTGTCCTGCAGAGATTCAGTCACACTCATGTCACATGGAGAGCCCAGGAAAGAGGGACTGAGTCTGCTGGGATCTGCCGTTGACCTTCTCTTCTGCTAAACCTTAGCATACGTGTTGCCTGGGCCTCAGGGTCCAGCCTGGGTTAGGGGCTCCCATTGTTGAGGGGTGTTTGCTGAGGGCTGGTCAGATCCAACCTCTCAGGGGTGGGGGTGAGGAGACCTTCTCTGGGACCCCCCAATACCCAACGAGGCCCCCCTTGCCGCGTGTCACCATCTCTTCCAAACAATCAACATCAAAGCCCCTTCTGGGCTTAAAGGATCACCTATCTCCCTCAGCTTGGCCAAGCAGCTCTCTTCTCACTGGGTCTCAGCTTTTTCTTCTGCACAGGATATATAGGGGCTCTCCAAGCCTCATTCGGATTCTGAAGTCTCCAATATTATATGACTTTTTGGGTGGAGAGGACGGGTGTTGCTACAACACAAGGACCCCCTTTTTGGGGTGCAGGGGGGTCTTGACCACACGCAGTTGACATCGGCCAGTACTTAGGAACTTCCCTCCCCCTTCTCCCATCCCCGGGATCTGCCCTTTATGGATCCTTGGGTCCCTGGGGGCCACACAGACCCACTGCAGGGAACTTTCAGTCCCTGGAGGGTCCCCTAGCTTCCTTCATTCTCTCCAAACAGGCCACCGGCAGATACCTAAGACCCTTCATTTTGGTGTTCTCGGAGGATTGCAAACCCCTCCATTTCTCCTGCTCCAAATTCCTTTTCTCAGCCCAGGAAGCCCTGTAGAGCCAGGCTGGTTCCCCTTTGTTGTGGCTAATATGTCATTGGCACGGTCTGGGCAGCAGGGAGGGCAGGAACAGCGGGTATATCAACGCCCCACGATGTGTGAGATCTGGTGCGTGCTGGGGTTCAGAGTCCAAGGGGGATGTGAGCAGCGGGCAGAGGGGGGCTATTTTACCCCATCGGATAGCGGGTTGGTTTCCCAGAAAGGTGGAAAATGTGCAGGTTAGTCTTGATCAATGGCAAAGGAAAGAAAAGAACATTCCTATATATATATATATTCTGGAGGCTGGGAGAAGGGAAGGGGGAAATCAAGCTAAAT
>PVIY010028547.1:0-32978 GCA_004026745.1 Myrmecophaga tridactyla | reverse complement strand
CTTTTTTTCTCTATTATCGTTTTATTTCTTTTTCTGATTTTTTTTATTTCTTTCTCTAAATCGATGCAAATGTTCTAAGAAATGATGAATATGCAACTATGTGATAAAATTAAGAATTACTGATTGTATATGTAGAATGGAATGATATATTAATGTTCTTTTGTTAAGTTTTTTAATTAATAAAAAAGTTAAAAAAAAAGATGCGTGCTGTTTTCATATTTTCATTGTAAATACTTATATTCAAATTAGCTTGAAACCCTAATCGAGTTCCACAGTACATTTTCAAATCCCTGCCATTAAGATTTTAAAATATATGTATAGTCTATTTATTTATCTGAGTTATCTATGTCATTATTTCACTTTTCTTTTATTTTTATTAAATGTTTTGGTTTGAGAGAATTGTATATTTACATGTGATTGTAAGGAATAATGCAAAAAGATCCCTTATACCCTTCATGAAGTTTCAGCAATGCTAATGCCTTACATAACATTAATTCAATAATCATAACCAGAAAATTACCCTTGATACAATTCACTGATCTTTAGAAACTTTCATCAGTTTTCCATGCATTTATCTGTGGCCATGCTTATGTATGTGTGCCGATTTGTGATCCATTTATATGTCAATGTTTCTATATAAGACTGTTTATTATAGGTAACAATTTAGCAATATTTTCCTTCTTAGTTTAAAAGAATATTTTGTAATGATGAATTCACAGCTGAAGTATATAATATATTAGTCTGCCTTTGTAACTAACCCTAAAACATTGTGTTGAAGTACCAGTTGGGTTTCTATTCATGATTAACTGAGCATAATCCTTATCAAAAGACAATCAGCTAGGAGCTAACAGAATTCCATTTATGTTCCTCTAGTCTTCAATCAGCTACCTGGGAGTACATTTCCTACTATAGAATACTATAAGAATATAAAAGACTTATTTCATTAAGACCAGTCTTACAGATTTTTCTATTAGTAAATTTTGAGAGTCGAGGTCTTTCCTTTTTCATATCTAGATTGAGTATAATGACTAAAACCCTATTTTGCAAATAAGGATTATTTCCAGGTTTTGTTACTTGTAATGTAGTCGTACAATTGAAATTTAAAAACATGGAAAACATTAAAATATGTACATGACACAATAGGAAATATATTAGAATTACTTTTTAAAAATTCATGCATGAATACAATTTTTGGACTGCTTTAAGTTAATTCATATTTATTTATGCCTATCTTACCCACCGTTTAATTATTTAATATGTATACTCTGGTACAATGGCAGCACCTAAAATGATTCAGTAATTATTTATGTTGAAGTCTTCCAGAAAACAGAAAAAGTAAAAAAAAGGTCCCTGACTCATTTTTTTTTAATAAAAAAAGAATAAATCTGATAAAATCCAACAAGGACACTGTAAAAACCATAGGCCTATGCCATTGTGGAGATAGATGCAAATATCCTAAATGACATTAGCCAAACAAATCACTATGAAAAAAAAATAAATCAAGCTGTTCTAATTCTAATGCAAAAGGGAAAAGCAGCCCTGAGAGTCAAGAGCTGGCCTGGCGCTATCGTCTCCTCACAGCTAGCTTTTGGTGCTCTCCCATTAAACAGAAATCACTTCATAGCACATCAACGAAAGTGAAAGTCACTCTGTGACCAGAATGAATCAGGACTAAAACAAAATCACTTATATTATCTTATAAGAACACAGGCAAAAACATGAAGATTATCCAAACCACACAAATGACCAGGTATCCCCCATACTGCAGAATAAAGGTGAGTGTGCTCCTCTATAAGCAACAGCTTAGCCTTGTTTTATTCTCCTTACATCAAAGAAAAGATTTATGAAAATATTCATTCATGAAATTGTCCCTTTGTCATGAAGCGCGATACATAGCAGCTAGCAGACTAGCACAGCAGGGCAGTCACTTGGTGGCATCTGCTGGTCCCTTGCTCCTGGGCTCCATGCTTTCAGCTTCTGTTCCTGTGGGGCTTCCTTTCTTGGCTTCTCTTTGATCTCCCAGTTCTGGCTTGCTTGACATATCATGACAACATCTGTTGGTCTCCAAACATCTCCAAACATCTCTGTCTCAGTTCTCCAAATGTTGACATATATATTAGCTCTGCTATGAAGTTTCTGTCAGCTCGCTCTGTGTCAACTCTGAGGTTTCTGTTTCTGATTCTTTTCAAAATATTTCCTCTTTTAAAGAATTCCAGAAAAACTATCAAGACCCACCTGGATGGGTGGTGTCATATCTCCATCTAATTAAAAGTCATACCTACAATTAAGTGTGTCACATCTCCATGGCGATAATCTGATTAAAAGCTTCTGACCTACAATACTGGATTAAAATGAAAGGAAATGGCTGCTTCACAAGATTGGATCAAAATTAAAACATTGCTTTAAAGAGGTGCATAATAGATTCAAACTGGCACATCATGCTTTATCAATTCTGTAAAATGTTCCTGGGATTATTACCACAATCTATATGCATAGTACATCATTATTGATAGTTTACTTCATTTCATTAAGGAGATGAAGCTAATTTATCTCCTTCATCTTGTGGGAAATCAATCTAAATTATGATTTTAATATTTAACTGGGGGGAAATCAATCTAAATTATGATTTTAACATAAAACTTGATTTACAAGTTAAATTATTAAGTTATAGAATATTAAATTTAAGAATTAATGTTACCTAAAGACTTGCACCCTATTCTGGAGAGAGGTATGCATTTCCTGCTGTATACAGGGGTTGTTGAGTATTGTTAGGTGAAACATATGTCTGTTATTGTGTTCTTTATGAATCTCATATTTACAGATATCTCCTATTGGTTCTGTTTCTCGAAACAGGTATTGGTTCTCGAAACAGAACCAATAGGAGATATCTATAGATATGAGATATCTGTAAATATGAGGGTCCTTTAGAGAAACAGAACCAATAGGAGATATCTGTAAATATGGGATTCATAAAGAAGTCTCATGCACTGTGTGAATGGAAGAGTCCAAAATCCATAGGGCATGTTATGAAGCTGGCAGCTCCAATGAAGGGTCTTTATGAATGCCACAGGAGAGGTTCACAGGCTGAAGAAGCAGTGAAAAAGACTCCCTCATCCTTTTAGTCTTCAACTGATTGGATTATGTTGTTTGCAGAAGATGTGACCTTAGTTGATTGCAACTTAATCAGCCACAGCTGCCATCAAATGACTGATGATTTAATACACCAGCCTTCTAGCATATCAGCCAGCCATATTTTTTCAGCATTAGTCAGGGCATTAGACCAGACAATTGGGTGTCATCACCTTGGCATCATCATCATCTTTTGACACCAGAACCAAATCATCAGAGGCTACCCCTGGTCAACTTGGCAGCTATACACATTACCTTGGAACGTGCTTAATTTCCAAATAGAACACAATAACAGACATATGTTTCACCTAACAATATTCAACAACCCTGTATACAGCAGGAGATGCATACCTCTCTCCAGAATAGGGTGCAAGTCTTTAGATAACATTAATTCTTAAATTTAATATTCTATAACTTAATAATTTAACGTGAATACAACTTATGATATATGATAAGAGGAAAACAAGATATTTGCTTATGTAAAAATACAAACATATTCATAACAAAACAGGGAGGAAATATTCACACCATCACAGTCTACATTTCTGTAACTGGTCACATGGTCATAGTTCATATTTATCACTAGCTTCTTCTACTACCCATTCCATGTTCTCTTTACCTTCAGCAAACGCTTCAGTTGGCTGTGATTCCTTGCCAGATAGAGTGACCCATTTCTTTATTCCTGAAGATTCTGGGCCATTGATAGTCCTGGCCAGATTGGGTTATTAAAGTTTTCAATTGACTTTTAATCACAGGGCATGGTAATACTAAGAGACACCCTAAGGGATCTCCTGTACTCCAGGAAAACTCTTCTTTACCTCCATTGTGTAGGTGCAGCCTTATTTCTCCTTAGTAGGATCAATTGCCCCAGATAGTAAAGCAATCCCCTTCCTTGCCTATTGATTCAGTGACATGAGAAGTCCAAAGTGACCAGCTTTAATTTCCAGTTCAATGGAATCGTTGTGTCTCTTGGTAGGAACACTCCTTTTGGAACTAAGACCTGCAGACCAGCAGAGCTTAAGGTTTCAGTGACAGAAAGCAAAAATTTTTCTAGTAGATCAGTACAGATGATAGTGAGTGGTGTTACTCACATTTGTATCCTTTGAGTCCTGTATGTGTGAATCCTGATTATGAGAGAAACACTACCATACAGTAATGCTGATTCAGAGCATACACAGCCTCCTGGATGATATTTCTCCAGCCCCTCAAGGTATTGCCAACTAGTTGGCATCATAATTGGGTCTTCAAAAGACCATTCCACCATTCTAATAATCAGGTGCCTCTGGATGATGGGGAACATGGTAATTCCAGAGAATTCCAAGACTGTTTGTCCATTCCTGAACTTTATTTGCAGTGAAGTGGGTTCCTTGATCAGAAGCAATGCTGTGTAAAACACCATGATGGTAGATAAGACATTCTGTATGTCCATGGATGGTAATTTTTGTGGAAGCATGCATGCAGGGAATGCAAATTCATATTCGGAGTATGTCTATTAACCAGTTAGAACAAAACACTGCCCCTTCCATGATGGAAGTGGTTCAAGGTAATCAACCTGCCACCATTTAAAGGCTGATCACCTCTGTGAATGGTGCCATACTGGGGACTGAGTTCAGGTCTCTGCTGCTGGCAGATTGGGCACTCAGGAGTAGCTGTAGCCAGGTTAGCCTTGGTGAGTGGAAGTCCATGTTGCTGAACCCATGCATAACCTCCATTCTTACAACCATGCCCACTTTGTCCATAAGCTCATTGGGCAATGTCAGGAGTGGCTGGGGAAAGAGGATGACCTGTACCCACAGAATGGGTCATCTTATCCACTTGATTTTTAAAACTCTCTTCTGCTGAAATCACCCTCTGGTGAGCGTTCACATGGGACATAAATGTCTTCATGTTGTATGCCTACTTACAAAGGTCTATCCACACACCAGACCTCTTTGTCACCAATCTTCCAATCATGCTCCTTCCAAGCCCCTGACCATCCAGTCAAACCATTATCAATAGCCATGAATCAGTATACAAATGCACCTCTGGCCAGTTCTCCTTATAGGCAAAGTGAACCATCAGGTACGCTGTTCAAATTTCTGCTCACTGGGAGGATTTCTCCTCACTACTATCCTTTAAAGACAACCCAGAAAAGTGTTGTAGTGCTATTGCTGTCCACTGCCAGGTGGTATCTGCATATAGTGCAGAACCATCTGTAAATCAGGCCCAAGTTGTGCCTTCGGGACCTGCTCAAGCCCCATCTCTTACAGACCATTTCCATTTTATGATGGAGTGCTGCTGTGCACACCCAAATTTATGGCTTGGTGGATCAGACAACACCCAGACCATGACAAGCAACTCAGGTCTCATGGTAACTAGATGGCCCATGATTAAGCATTCAGTCTCTATTAAGGTCAGTATCAGACTAAATGTTTCTCAAAAAGAGAGTAGTTATGTGCAGTGGATGGTCTAAGGGTTTGCTTCAAAATCCTAAGGTACTGCATTGTGATTCTCCTAAAGACACCTGCCAAAGTGTTCAGACAACATCCCTATTTGCCACAACACTTCCAACACCAATGGATCTGCTGGATCATATGGCTCAAGTGGCAGAACAGCTTCCACAGCTGCCTGGACTTTTCACAGACCCTTTACCTTTTTCCAGTCCCCCCTCTAAACTAACAGCTTTTCTGGTCATTCAGTAAATGGGCTGGAGTAGCACACCTAAATGAAGAAAGTTCTGTCTCCAAAATCCAAAGAGGCCAATTAGGCATTGTGCCTCTTTTTTTTTGGAACATTTGCAGCTGTTCAGAAAAAGAAATAAAAAGAAAACAGAAAAAAATTCATACATACCATACCTCCACCCCTCCCCCTCACTGATCACCAGCATTTCACTCTAAATTTATTTTAACATTTGTTCCCCCATTATTCATCTTTATTCCGTATGTTTTACTCGTATGTTGATAAGGTAGAGCAAAAGAGCATCAGACACAAGGTTTTCACAATCACACAGTCACACTGTGAAAGCTACACCACTATACAATCATCTTCAAGAAACAGGGCCACTGGAACACAACTCCACACCCTCATTGTGCCTCCTTTTTTGATTGTAGGAGGGACCAGATGCAACAGCTTAACCTTCATCTTAAAAGGGATATCTCAGCATGCCCCACATCACTGCACACCTAGAAATTTCACCTCTACCCTGAGGTAGAGGACCTCTGTGTTTTTGTTGGATTTGTCTCCCATCCCCTGACACACAAATGGCTTACCAATAAGTCTAGAGTAGCTGCTACATCGTGCTCACTTGCTCCAATCAACATGATATCATCAATACAATGGACCAGTGTGATGTCTTGTGGGAAAGAGAAATGATTATAGTCCTTATGGACAAGATGGTGACATAGGGCTGGAGAGTTGATTCATGTTTCAATGAACCATCCAATTAATGTCCTTTCTAACCCTTCAAGCTACAACATTGAATGCAGAATCTCTGCTTAGTGGGTACATATCAAAAAATTCAGTCTGATCCAACTTTATCTTCATTTCACCATTATCCTGCACCCTTAACACCCATCCCCACATATATCCCCCTGATTTCTGTCTAAATAGACAGTAAACTCACGCAGTTCATTTGGAGTATAATGTACCTCCTCATGGTTCACACTTTGTACCCCACCTTTCAGGGCCTTTTAGGACTTTTGTCTACTTATAGGTCTTAAAGAAAAGAGGGGTTGTCAGGGTGGGCCATAAAAACTATTAGAAGTGTCTTTTAAAACAATTACCTCAGGGCATTACACTGCAGTTTCATCTAGTGAAACAGGATTAACCACTCCAGACAGAGGAGTGAGGCTGTTTCCCCAGAGTAGTTGATTACAGGATTAGCAGGAACTAAGGGTTCATCTCTTTAGGTAGAGGTTGGATGGCGCACTCTTCTTGGCACAGTGGAGGTTGGAAAGCTGGTTCCTCAAGGCAGGCTGGACGTGGGGCAGCTATTTACTCAGGATAGTCCATTACAGGTCTATCTATCAAAGGCTCAGCAGATTCCAGGGATTCCATGTTCCCATCACCATCATTGCAAAGCCATATGTTCCCATCCCAAGTTTCAGAACCCCATTCTTTTCCAATCAAAGTCCTTACTTTAACAGCAGATATCCTGCAAGGTTTAGATTTTAGTTTACAATCTAAATTTGCTACTCACACAATGAGGCTCTGTGTCTGGTTTTCAGAACTTTCAAGTTTGTGACCATCGGAGATGAGATTTTCTTTCAGAATGCACATGGAAACTTTTACATCTTTCATACAGCATTTAAGTTGCAAATTTGAATCCTTCAGTTCATCTCTATCCCTCATAAACACATCCAGTGTACCTAATAACAACCAGCCAGCATCATTATACCTCTTAAATCCACAAAACTCCATTAGGGCATAAAAAAACACTCTCACCCAGAGCCCTGGCTAGTATAAGCATACAATTAGCAGAATCAAATGGTGATATTTTGCATATTCCTCTTTCCAACTCACCCCATGGACTGTCACTGCCATC
Source organism: Myrmecophaga tridactyla (assembly GCA_004026745.1). Taxonomy (NCBI): domain Eukaryota; kingdom Metazoa; phylum Chordata; class Mammalia; order Pilosa; family Myrmecophagidae; genus Myrmecophaga; species Myrmecophaga tridactyla. The sequence goes on along the minus strand of PVIY010028547.1, from coordinate 25,327 downwards.
TTGATTGTTGGTGACAGAGTCATTAATGCCTTTGAGTCTAATCAGAGTAGAAAACCAGTAGTAAAAATCCATTTTTACAATGCTGTTTCTCAAATATCACTCCCAGTACCAAGATGTATAAGTCAGATGTATAAATCTATTTTCTCTGGAAAAACAGAACAAATGAGAGATATCTGTAAATATGATATTTATAAAGGGGTCTCACACAACCATGGGAATGGAAGAGTCCAGAAACCATAGGGCAGGGTGTGAAATTGGCAGCTCCAATGAAGAATCCCAACTAACTCCATAGGATAGGCTTGCTGGCTGAGGAAGGAGTGAAAACGTTTCTCCTCTTCCTTAAAAGTCTTCAGCTTATTAGATTATCTTCTTTGTGGACATGGGAGACATGTCCTTAGTTGACAGCAGATATAATCAGCCTCAGCTGCAATCAACCAACTGATAATTCTGGTTTATTGACCAGCCAAAAAACATGCTTGCAGCAATTGCCAGGCCAGTGCTTGCCTGACCAGACAATAGGACATCATTACCTGGCCAGGTTGATACCAGAAATTAACCATCACAATAACAATCACATTAACATGGGCAGAGGCATGATGTTTTTCTTACAATCTCCAGGAAAAAGTGGGTAATTTTTTGAATTGTAAATTACAAAAATAATACTTAAAGAAATAAAGCAAAATGGTTGACTTCATGGTACTTTTCATTTCTTCAAATTGAAAATTAAACAGGCTTTTAAGTCAGAAAACAAGTCACTGAAGTCAAAATAATATTTAGCTCTAGCTAAAACAGGTGTCTCATTCCTTCTCTCTCTCTTTTTTTTTTGTATGCTGAATCATGGAGGTCAGATTTCATTCTTTTTCCATGCGAGTACCCCATTTGTTGAATCTTTTTGTTTGCTTGCTTTTTCTTTGTATGTTTTGTTTCTTTGTTTGTTTTGGGGAAGTGCATGGGCCAGGAATCGAACCCTGGTCTCCCACATGGCAGGCAAGAATTCTACCACTGAACTACCATTCACCCCCTCCTTCCTTCTTTAGGGCAATAGCATGTACATTTGTAAAGAGATATTTCATGGATCATCATATATTTATGTTGACGCTGGCTACTAGTCAGAGGAACGAAGGAAGTGTATTTCTCAAATTTGGGAGTAGTTTCCTAAATAGTTTTTCAATAGTCCAGAATATTTACCGATGTATTATTTGAGTTCACTTTTTATGTAGTTATATAAGGAACAATGTTTTAAACACTAGAACAATTGCATTTAGCCATAAATAGGGTGTGCACTGGCTTAAAGGATCCAGAAAGCAACGGAATCACACTCACTGTCACTAATTACAGAATATTTCAAAGATAGTGCTTGTGTGATTAAATAGTGCATGCCATCACTAGTAATGTTAACTTGAAAAAATAAACATTTTAGGAAGAGTTGATATGAACTAAAAATATCAAATATTTCTGTAAAGCTTCTCATCTTCCTCTCCTGTCCCCATGAATATTCTTTGTTTGATTTGTTTTATTTATTCATTTGGTTTCAACTTTTTGCTATTTTCCCATCAAACTACATTTATGTCAAATAATTATAAGAAAAACATTGCCCATCACATAAATTATAGCATCCTGTTAATTGAGATAAAAGCAGTAAGTAAGGTTTTTCTTTGACGAATGACTATCAAATATGTATCTTGAGATATACATGTAAATACGGTGTGTCCCCTCATCTCCTGGATAAAGAAAATGACTGAAATATTCCTCATTGTGTCATAGTCCATGCTAAATTTTACTTCAACATATTGGGGAATATTTTTAGCCATATCAGCATGCCAAATGACAGCTGACTGCTTAGTGGTATTAAAATTTATAATGTTGCTATAGATCAATGACCTATCTGCAAGATGAAAAGAAACATATATTTAATCTGTTACTTTTAGTTTAGATTATTTATTTTTAGTTTTGATTATATATTTTGATGTTACTTTTATTCATTTGGGGCATAGAAATAGATACAATTTTGGTTAGTAGATAAATAATTGTTAGCATATTTTTTACTTTATTTTTTAAGAGTTGAAGCTTTTAGCAGATATACATCCCCCCAAATTTTCTGTATAAATGCTTTAAGCTAAAAAAAAGGTAAAAACTTCTGCTCACTAGACAAAACAATGCATTGATCTTATTTTTTCTTGCTGAAAAGAAAGAAAACCAAAGATAAGACAAGGCTGAAAGAAAAGACATTTTATTCTATCTATTCTATCTTTATTGAAACAAATGCTGCATTTATATTTTGACCTGTATTTTGAAAATGGACTTAATATACTTCTAGTGAATGAAGAAAGAGATAGCTTGTTAGCTTTGAAGGAACTCTAGGTTTCCCCAAATTAGAAGTACAATCCAAGCTTCCACCAATTTTTCTTGCTCAAGACTGCATGATATTAAGCTATTAAATTATATAAAGTTGCATGAGTTTTTGTATGAAACAAATTCTATCAAGGGGGATGTGCTTAGCTCTTAAGAAAATATGGTAGAATTTAAGTTATTGGAATGAGGCTTGGGGGACTTCAGGTCCAAATAACGTATAGTTTGTTAGTTCTGTCTTCTTTATTTCTTGTCCACTTGATTTGTCCATGTATTTCCTTATTGAAAGCTAACATTATGTAATTTTATTTATAGGTTTCCAAAACCGTGTTACCGTACCTGTGAATTAAAATGTGTAATATAAAATCCTGTTCTTTCTCATCTCATGATAGCTAATCTTACTTTCTTCTTCTGGCATTAAAAGCCTTTTGATGCTAGAATAAAGTCTTTAGGAGTTGTATATCTCAGGAATCTTGAGTATTTATGTTTCAAACGCGAGGAGAAAAGACCCTGCTTTTTGCTTTCATTTCAATCACTCTCAAATGATCCAACAGCTTTCCTTCTGCAGAGTTACATTTTTCAGCTGGGCCTGTCAATTTCTTTTAGATGATGTGCTCAGTTTCCTGACAGTAATTGAAAACTTCAAGGCATATGTTCTTAGATATTGAAAGAGTCATCCTCTGCATCTACAGCAGGCAAAAGTTGTGATTCATTACACTGGGTGTCAGATGGCTGGTTTCCTATAGCTGACCTTTTCCAGTTACTTTTCTTTCAGGTGTATCTGAAGTATAATAAACACATTTATTTCAGTACTTTTGCAGTTACAGAAGGTTTTAAACAGTACTGGGAAAATATACCTTGATATAAGAAGCTATTTTTATTCTCAAAATTTTTCAGATACTGAGAGAACTCTTCCCTAACATTCCCCCTCTCTAATCATGCAGGTCTTGGTCTTACTATTTCCTGCTACTTGCTAGATTAGTATCCTGTTTTCTCATGACACATATTTAATTGTATTGAAATCATTTGTCACTCTTAACATAAGTTTCATTGAATTGTCCCTGGTGTTTCATGGGGTGTTTGGTGAAAGGTAGGCACAGAGTATATATTTTTAATGAGTGAAGGTATTATTGAACCAATTAGCAGGGTATATGGTTCTCTTTGAGAGTTAAATAAATAGATTATATTAGAGTTAGGCAAACTCATTACAGAGAAGTAGAATATCTTCCCGACCTACCAGATGTTTCTGAATGCACTAATAAATATGAAGTATATTCCATTGAGTCACAAATCTGGAAAAGTTTATCAAAAGTAAAAGCACGAAAAACAATCGTCCTTGTTTCTGGAAAACCACACTATAGCCAGAATTATCATATGGAAATGCAAATGTGATCAAATTTCCCCTGAACTTGGTACATATTACAGACTTCCCAATATGCCTGGAATAAGTTGCAACATCTACATAAGAGACCATCTGATTCTTTTCTCAGTGACAGCATCCGGCTGTGGGTTATGCACACCAGACTTGGTTTGATGACCTTGAACATTTGAAATGATTTCCTCCTTTCCTTTTCTCGAACTCCAACCCTCCCCAAGAAACTGAATTCTTCTCAAACCTACCTCCTAACATTTCCCATGCTCAAAACATTTCAAAGACGTCAAATTTTTAGTTTATTGGTTCACACATCGAAATTCATAATGCAGCAGCCTCACTTCACAGCCTTCTTCCTTTACTTTCTCTACTCTAGCCTCGAGGGTCTTTTTCCACTCCCTTTAACTCCCTTCTGCCACAAAACTGAGGTACTTTTTGGTTTAGATTTGTCTGCAATAATCTCTCTTCTCATCTCCTCTTCTTCACCTAGCTATATTGTTTTTCATTGTGTATTAACGTCATCATCACTTCCTCGTGAAAGCCTTCTCTGCTTTCCATGATTTCTCTAATATTCCCAATATGAACACTTACCATATCTTCAACACTATTATAGAGGAAATTTCATTTGTGTGTTTTTAAATTACTATTTATCTCTCTCACCTGAACTTTAGTCCTATACAGATAGGTTTTTCTTTGTGTTCTTGCATCCTTACTACCTAGCACAGTGCCTGGCATATGATAATTATGACACATATCTCATGGAAAAAATAGGGAAAATAAATGAAAAAAGTAACATGATAATAATTCAGGCTCCCGTGTAGTTTAACTATGGGGAGAGAAGGTGCTGTCAGACTTCTGGTCCTCACTAGTCTAGATAATTTTCTTGGAAATGCTAGCTATACTTAGTAAAACCAAACTTTCTAACTGGAACTGTTCCATTCAGTACTTGCCATCAATGGAGAGGTAATCTGTTTTTGTTTGCAAAAGAGTCCGAGTAGCCATCCACAGGCAGGTTGATTAGTATTCCAAAAGGCAGCTAATTACAAAGGACTGTGCATAATAGTAATGACTCTCTTTAGGGAAACAAGTCAGGGCCTCTACCTCCTATGCTTAGAATGAAAAAGACAAATGATGTGGAGGTCAGATGCTAAAATGTAATGGATTACAAGGTGCAAGGGTAGTTTAGTGGTAGAATTCTCACCTGCCGTGAGGAAGACCCGGATTCAATTCCCCGCGGACGTATTCCGCCGCCCCCCAAAAAATCATCAAATGGTGCTGCAGTGATGGGATACTCACAAAGTAAAAAGAATGCAATAAAAAAATGGAATAAAAAAAGTAATGAAGTAATGGGAAAAATGATATTCAAGGTAATATTGAGAGATATGGCTATCAATAAAAATGAAAATAAGAATAACAAAAAAGTATTGAATACTCACAATATGCCAAACGTATTGCCAGGGAGAGTTGCTGATCCCCAGACCTTAATAGAATGCTCCAGGTCCGGTTCAGTCCGTCTGTTTAAGCACATACGAGGCGATAAACTGAACATGCCTTTATTGGCTTAAAACATGTATGAGAAATGAGATGTCTTTTTGCTCCCGAAGGAACAAAAGTCTCATTTTAGACCACTTACCAACTAACTTCCTTTCACATAAGGAGGTCTGACTGGGTCTCTTTTCTTCAGAAATAATGGGCATAAGTTTTATGTAAATTAACACTTTAACTTTGTCTGTGCGTGTATATATGCGTATATCCAGTTTTTCATTTTTTGGAAACAGACTGCAACAAACTGCTCGTTTCAGATGGGTGTGACTGCGCTTCTAGACCACAATTCCAAATGAACAGACATTCAAGACAGTCTTACCTTCATTAATTCAACAACCTTTGCTTGAGTGCCTCATCGCTTTGTGTACCAGACCCTCTTAAGTGTTGCAGTCTTAGAATAAATACTCAGATTTAACATTCCTATGCATTAGAAACTTAATATTGATATTTTTATTTTTCATATATATTTTACTTTTAATATATTTTTAAAGAGTGTCCATTCATAAATTCAAACATAAATACATGCAGAAAGGGCACACATAATGAAAGGACAGCCTGATTAATGTTTATAAAGCGAGAATACCTGTGTGCCAGCCACCCAGCAGGTAAAGAAATGAAACTTTGCCAGCACCAAAGAAGCTCCCATCATGTCCTTCCTCAACATTGTCCATTTTCTTATCTCTAATAATAAACACCATTCTGACTTCAAACCTCATAACTATGTCTTGTTTTTTCAGTTTTTGAATATCACATGCATGGATCATAAAGTAGATGTTATTTTGTTTGGTTTCTTTTGATCAATATTATGTTTCAGAGATGCATCCATATTGCTAAATATAGCTCTAATTAACTTATTTATTTTATTGCTATAAAGTATTCAATTGAATATATAACATAAATTATACTTATTTTTTTCTTGATGGCTATTAATGATTTTCCAAGCATTTACTTATTAACAGCTTTGCTGCACTAACAATTTCTGTATCTGATAAATCCATCCGTTGTTTTTTTAGTTTGAGTTATTGAATTAAATATTGTTTCTTCCTCATTGCCCCTTGTCTTCCATAGGACTCTAGTTAAACCTATACAAATCTTTTTCCCATGTTCAGTCTGTCTTCTTTTATTTGTTTATCAGTAGTTTCTTCTATCTTCCAGTTCATCTCTCTGTAGCTATTGCTAAAACTTGTATTTTCAATTCATAATTATTATTTGTTTTTTTTGTAAAACTTTGCTAAAACTTGTATTTTCAATTCATAATTATTATTTGTTTTTTTTGTAATTTGTTTTTTTTGAGCTTGGAGCCAAAACTCTAAATCTTTTCTTAAATATGTAAATATGTGTCATTAAAATCTATGTCTGATAGTACCATTATCCATGGCATTTATTTCTATCATCTTATTTTGCCTTGACTGCAGTTGTGTCTCTTTTCTCCTCATATGGCTGATTATTTTAAATTTAGTGCCGGAAAGGAGCTGCTTTCTTTCTGATTCACAGTCTAGAGGGAAAAAATATATATATACCACCTAAATCTCTGAAGTGTGTGATGATGTGAGGTGGCATTTGTCTTTTATCAAGTCTAGGAAATTTTGCCTTTAATTTAAATATTTAACAAAGTAGATTTACTATAAATATAGATATATTTGTAATTATTTTGTCTACTGCCTTATTTGTCAGCTATATATCCAACTCTGATACGTTGCATGTTCTCTTGTTTTGACTTATTGCTGATAAATGAAGTATTTTATTATTACTTCTTTTTCCTCTGTTTATACATTTATTATATTTTACTGATTATATTAGAATTGTGCCATGCATTTTTAATTTATTATAAATTAATGTATTTCTAAAGATAATGAAAGTATCTTAGACCTCCTTAATTGTATTTACCTCTCTCTTTGGTGTTATTGTTTGGATTATTCACTTTCTTAATTTATTTTAAACCATAGAGCACATCAGTATTATTATTATACTATGTTGTGATTATCATTTTGATTTATCCATAAATGCATGCTTCCTACTGCTAATCATTCTTTTTTTTATTTTCTTGTTTCAATATATGATTCTATTTCTTCTACCTGAAAAACGCTTCAGGACTGTTTAAATAGGAGTCTGACAACATTGTATTAGTACAATTTTTTATTAATGAAAATCTTATTTTTTCTTTCAGTTTGAAGGATAATTTTTTCCTGGGTATACATTTACAGGTTAATGTCGACATCGTTTTTGCATTTTAAAAATGGGATTCAGGGCGGGCCACGGTGGCTCAGCAGGCAGAGTTCTCGTCTGCCCTGCCGGAGACCAGGGTTCAAATTCCTGGTGCCTGCCTATGAAAAAACAAATGGCATTCAATTGTCTTTAACTATGAATGGTTTCTGCTGAAAAATACAGCTGTTAAACTTGAGGTTGCACATTTCAATGTGATTTTCTCCCCTGAATATCTTAAGATTGTTTCTTCGTCTTTTTGTTTTCAAAAACTTCCTTTGTTGTGCCTAGGTGGGGTTTTATTGTTGTTTGTACTATTGTGGAGTGTTTGGCAGGGTTACTGTTTTACTCTATTTGAGGTTAATTGTGCTTCCTGAAATTGTGAATTGATCTCTCCATGGTGTTGGAAATTTCTTGGGCATTCTGTTCCCAAATACTGCTTCTGCACCATTTTTATTCTCTCCCCATTGGACCCAAGTTACACTTATGATAAATATTTTTCACTCTGACTCATTTTGCACGTTATTTCTCTGGTATTTTTCATATTTTTTCTCTCTTTACCTTAGACTTCATAATTTTTATTGAGGTAGAATACAGTTAAGTCACTAAAATTGTAAGTTTTTAAATGCAGTAGAGCTGTCAGAAAGGTTAATTGAATCTGCAATTAGTACCTAGAAGTGATTTGCATCTGGAAAAAAAATAAAACTAAAATAGTTGTCAATGACTTGGGACCAGGAGGCAACAGTAAGAAAACAGTCCTTAGAATCTACAAAAGTATGCTTGATAAGAAAATTTCTATAGGTGGTTGGAAAATATCATGATCTATATTATTCAATGTCCAATATTTGGTAAAACTGTTGCTTGTAATAACCTTAAGGAAAAACATATACTTAATGAACTTGAAGAGTGAGGTAAAGTAATTTGGATGCAGAATGTTGAATTTATGAGTTGGCTGTGCCAGCTGCATTTGACAAGTTGCATTAAGAAATAAATGAATTAAGAAAACAAAACAAAACAAAATTAGCAACTTTGCAAATCAAATTTAGGAGGAACAATAGTGCCTAGAAAATTCCATCTTGGAAAGTAACTCTGTTTCTTATCAGATCAAGGCTTTGAAAACCTTGTGGGAGGTATTGACTCTGGAGTCCTACCATTAATATATAGTCTAGGGATATATAGCCAATCAAGTGTGTGGTTATAAATGTCTTTATAAGATCTCAGAGAAATGCAGTTAGTGTCTACAGCAAAATGTGGGCAGATAACAAGTTACCAGGGAGACAAACACATGGCCACACGCAATTATAATATGCCCAGGTATACATAATTAAACTGTTCTGAACTGGTTAATTTGGATTTTCATATTGGGTCTGGGTGGAAGTTATTGTGACCCCATCGGAAATCAAAGTCATCATGCATTATAGAAGTTAGTTTTTACTCAAAGCTCCCAGAGAAAAAGAGAGAACAGGGAACGGTGGCATGATGAGTAGGCAGGCAGTGTGATGAGCTTGGGTGGCTCAACCAGCAGGTGCAGAGTACCCAAGAAGAGTGCGAAGGACCTGTGGTCTTGTGCCTTATTGTGGGCCCGGAGTGGAGGTTAGAAGATTTCCACGGGAATCAAGGATTGATTAGTTTAAAGCAAACACACACCAAAAGGGGAAGGGATTGGGGATTCAAGGGTGGTGGGGATGGCTAGCTAATCATTTAGGACCAGCTGAGGTTTGGGGTGAAGAGTGAGGCAGGGTGGATGGTGGCCCCAGATGGGAGCTTGGGTTCCGCAAGCGTTTAATGAACATCTGGAAAGCTGTACATTAACCAGCCCAAAAGTTGTTATTGAAGCCAATAGCTTAGCCAAAGTAAGATGAATGCTGAGACAGCACACACACACAAAATTGATAATAATGCAAACCTGGAGAGAAGATATTTTGACAAGAATGGATTTGGCTTTGGCACATGGGGTTAACCAGAATCTCAGATATTAAACAGTTTTTTGTTGGTTTTGGTTCTTATTTCCCAGGACCTACTCTGTCACTCTCATAAAAACAGAATATACAATTTCAACTAAATCTCATTCATGCCAGATGCTATGTGTTGTTACTCATTTTAAAAGCACATCAGCACACATGTATTTTCTTTTCTACTCAGAATATGCAATAATATCAAAAAGCTAGTGTAATAAAGTCCACTTATCTACTAAGAGACAAATTATGTTTTCTTCTTGATCTTCAAAGTTTAGAAATGTTTGTAACTTATAATTCTTTAAAGGAAGTGGAAACATGTCAAGACAGTGTTATACAGAAGTGAAGATAAAAAATGTTGTCTTTTTCCCTCCTGTAGCAAGAAAAATGTTACGAAAGACAGTATTTCACATTCTTCCCATAAGAACAATATGGATTGCTTATGCTATAAAGAATATTGATGGGTGTATTTATTAGGTATGGTTCTGTATGCTGCTGTTTAACAGGCAGGAGTTTTCTGCACCAAATTCTTAAGTATTATGTCCATAATAGGATTTCATTACAGAAATCTCTGTACCCACATTGCAAAGTCTTATATTATTATGTTCAATTTGAATTTAATTTAATGAGAAACTGTTTTCCCATTTAACTTCATTTTCAATCTAATACAGTTTTTCTTGAATTGGATAAATACAGAATCTGCTTTTATTAGAAATGGTGAAACTGTTTTTGTTATTCAGCATGTTTGATTTCTTTTTCAATTTTTATTCAAAGGCTTCTGAATACATCTTTTGAAATCTTAGCTACAGGCATCATTTGATTATCTAATTTTATATTTTATTCACAACCTATTGTTGAAAAATGCTTTGAGGCTCATATATATTTAGTTAATATTGAAAGTGTATGAGGAACTCATAGATAATGACGAAAATGTCATCGTAGTTATTTCTTGGTTACTTACATTATAAACAGAGAGAGACCATTGACAGTTAATTTGATAGGAAATTGCATTCATTTATCCATTCATTAAAAAACTACTGACAATCCATAAAATGTAAGGGTACAAGCAGAAGCTGAGAGAAATGGATATACAGAAACATCACGCTTTCGTTGAGTGTACAACCTAGAACTTCTAACCAGGGAAAATACATTTACTGCACTTAAAAAACTTTATTTTACCAATTATAAAGTTAGTGGTACACATTAATCATTAATTTATCTGATTAATTAATTTATCTGATTTATGATTTTATTATTTTTTAATTTATCCTATTTTACTTCTAATGTCAGTATGATGAAAACAAAGGTTTCTGAGTCTCCAAAATCTGTCAGTTTAAACATCTGCATCATCCTTCCATGCCTATATGAAATGGTCTATCCCTATACACTATTCACACCGAAGTTCTACTAACTTTTCTTTGTTTATGTGCAAGCAATGTTATAAGAGCATGGTTTTGGTGTGATTTAAATCTTAGTTTGAAGGAGAGTGCACAAAGTGAAGTATTGCCCCTCCCATGAAATCTGCCCAAAAAGTTATTGAGACTTTTGATAATTATAGCTCTACTCCAAAGTTATAATTTAAACATAGTCTAAACAACATTGAGATTCTGATGAGTTCTCATATTAAACTCACCTCTTTTAAGCTGTGGTACAGTGAGGGATTTTTAATAATACAGAAGCTAATACTTAATAGCGCTTATTATGTATCAGATGCTGCTCTAAATAATTTACATTACCATATTTAATTCTCAGAACAACCTTATAAAGTAAAAATTATGGTTACTTTCATTTTACAAATGAATAAGCTAAAAGCCAGGGTAATTTAAATAACTTGCATAAACTCATATGAATAAAAAGCAGCAATACAGAGATCATTTATGATGCCCCTTGGGTGTCTCTTAGATATTTATTTGTTCCAATAAAAAATCCTCCAATTCTGCCCTCAACAAGGATATCCACAAATATCGATAAAGATCAGAGCCCAAGGCAGCCAACAGATTCCAGTCCATAAAAATGCTTTCCTGCACTCCCCCTACACAAACACACACTAGAGCGCCTAAGAGTATTTCAGGAAAATCCTTTAAGCCATCATTCCAGAACTGTGCTTTTTTGTTTTTGTTTTTTTTTCTTGAGAATTATCCCACAAGAGGTATATTTTTGAATATGTAGATTACTTAGCAAATTAGGTGACTAAGCACACAGCTAATAATTTGGCCTCAATATCTTTGTGTTTATTTAAATAAAAATATTCTCAAATAAAATGCACTTTCACTCTAATGACTACATTATTATTTTTTGTAGAAAATCTTGTTGATGGTTTCACTAGTTCCTGCTATTGAATTTTTTATTAATTACACTTTCCTACAAAATAATTCAAGTCTTGCATGCTGCAAGGATGTCCACTGACTGTACCCACAGTTGATAAAGTGTAAAACAGGAATAGATATTGTAACATAAGCAGTGCTTAAGAGTGATTTCTTGTAAAGAGCGTTTTCTATTTTACTTTAGAAGAAAAATTAAACCTGCAAATGTTATGATATTAAGTCATTCAAACATACTTCAAACCCTCTTAAAAAGTAGTAAATGTTATTGTTGATGCTACAACACACTTTAAATTTAATATTTAACCCTGTAACAATGAACAAGAACAAAAACTGCCTCTAATTTAAACAAAAAAAGAGTAACTTGGTGAAATGAAATACAACACATCTGGTAGAGCAGCTTGGTAACCCCACTGCCAGAACCAAAGCAAAATTGTGGTGCAGTCCTGGTTCAGTGCAGGTACCACTGCCATTTTATTGAAGACTCTGCTGTCATTGGATGGCAGATCCACTGTTGTCCATACTTACCACTTCTGCCCACAGAGTACGGACATCTGTGCCATTTTCAGAGCCAGCAAAATAGACATCCCCTTCTGTGAACTGCTAAATTTCAATTCAAATTCCAGGAAAGGCATGCCTGATTGGCCTGTTTTATACATAAAGCCCTAACTTCTGTAATAGGAGTTGGCCTTGCCTACATTAAGGGCACTGTATGCTGGGCGGCTAAAAATTATGGAAAAATATCTGTTACAACTACTAAAATATTAACTCTAATATTAAAGGTTGGAGAAGAGGAGGGAAAGATAAAAAGTCTTCCATCTGATTTCTGCTCTTCCTCATTGCCTCATTGTTCCAGATACCCAGGCCCTAGAAATGTTTGCAAATCCAGAAAATATTCAGATTGGAATAGTAAGAAATAATCAGTACAATGCTCTGGGAACTCAAGTAAGCCAAATAAATTTGGAGACATGAGAGCTACAATATAAGGCAACGTTCCAGCACCCCAGCCTATCTTATTTTGTCACCATTGTTGTTGCTTTGAAAGTTCGTACTTTTCCCCCAGACAGCATGTAGGAACTCTCTAATTCTGGGGTTTTGACTGCATTGACACTGGAAAAGAAAGAAGCATCCTTGTACTATGATCTTTTCTAATGCCCAGGTCTCTGTTTTAAGGATTAGGGGTAAAGTGTGGACAAGGAAGAGGATACAGTCATCTCTGATGTAGAACAAAGTCAATCTGTCCAAATATTTTGAAAATTTTTCTGCAGTGGTAATTGGTCTGCTCTTCTTTCATGCTAAAAAATGTGACACAACCACCTGGTCATTGCATCTATTGTATTTGTAACACAGTTTAATTTATTGGCTAGAACACTAGTTGCATATAAATGATATCCTAGTTATAAGTTGAAGCTCAAAAGAAGAAATTGTAATTATCACGCAGATGTCCTGTGAAACTCATGGACAAAATTACAGCTGAACCTCACTAAAAATGAAACCAAGTAATATCTGCATGTCAGCTTCAATCTTCCCTTTCTCCTTAAAATTGTTTACCTGTATGTACTTCCACCATCCACAGGCAGGCAACATGGATGCTGGCAGCTCTTAAGCTTTATTTTGCACAGTTACATTCAACAGAGAAATATTTAACTTCCTGTCCAAAACTCCTGAGGTTGGGACATTGCTGGCTTACTGTATTTCATAAACCCTCTCTAGGCATGTAGTAAGCTAAGGGAATCAATAATTTGGATGATCTGTCTGAAGATATGTGTATGAGAAGGAAGAGAATATCTCTCCAAAAATCAAGAGGGGAGGACTTGCTGGGAAGAAAAGTCAAGAAAACTTTATGAAAGCCCATACTTTCAGTATCTAATACCTACAAAGCCTTTTTCCCTTGCAGGAAATTTAAAAAGAAATGCCTTTGGACAACATCATACATATCTATAATACATCTATAAACATTCCCAGCCTCTTGTCTACAAAAGAAAACTTTATGAAAACTAAAGTCATATCATTGAGCTGATGTTCTCTGAATACAGAATTTTTTGGGTGATGGACATTCATTCTTTAATTTGGTTTCAAACTTGAATATTATTTATATACGACTAATGGACTAACCAACAAATTAAGCCATGTTACAAACACTATGCATATAGTGATGGGGAGAAAAATTAGGAACTCCATTAAAATTTTCATTTTGTATAAAAGTATAGGGGAAGTATGATAGATTAGTAATACCCTGGAACATATACCATACCATCATGGAAAGGAGTTGAAACATTTAGTATAGCACATATATGTTGGTTAAGAACTAATTCATTAAAGTTGTGAAAAGTAAATGAGCCAATACCCCTGAAACGGTTTGCAGAATGCTGGGCCCAAGGAACCCACTCAGTAAATATTAGTCAGAGCTATCAGGATGCTAAGGTTTTGATTCACATTTTAGTGCCGAAGTAATTTCCTTGCTGCCTGTTCTAGGTTCTTCCCCAAATAATTTATTAACGTGCGGTGTGCTTCATAGTCCCTTTTGAGAAAAGTTTTGGGAAGGATTCTAAGGCAGGCGGTCTCCAGTGTCTTAAAAAGTACAAGTGTTCATATACAGTACTTCTCTTCACAAGCTTCTGGGTAGAACTGTCCTTCCGGCAATCTACATGAGATGCTTCCATCTTGAGGACTCTATGAGTAAAAATAGACTTTAAATAGGATAGGAAGCTATCTTTACAATTTCTTGTAACTGCTCACAAGTATAAACAAATTGTATCCATATTTGTTTTATCCTTACACTTTTTAATGTGATGAGAGGATAACAAAGGCATGTCAGCACAGGCTGAAATTAGGAAAGATTCATTTATTGTTTAAGAGTCTTGCTCAAATGAGACAAAGTGTCAATGGCTGAGAGATTCCAAACAGAGTTGAGAGGTTATCCTGGAGGTTATTCTTATGCATTAAGTAGATATCATCTTGTTATTCAAGATAAAATGCAGAGGCTGGAGGGAACTGCCTGAAAATGTAGAGCTGTGTTCCAGTAGCCATGTTTCTTGAGGATGATTGAATAATGATATAGCTGTCACAATGTGACTGTGTGATTGTGAAAACCTTGTGTCTGATGCTCCTTTTATCTACCTTGTCAACAAACGAGTAGAACATATGGAATAAAAATAAATAATAGGGGGACAAATGTTTAAAAAAAATGAAAGAAAAAAAAAAGAGCCTTGCTCAAAATTTCCTAATCTTAAGACAAATTTGAGGGTACCACATCACTCACCTTGGATTCACAAGGGAAAAAAAAAACATTTCTAAAAGTAAAACTGTCATTTGTCTTCTTTAAAAATTACCGCAAGAAACAGAAGGGACACAATTGCTGATAATAAGTTGCTAAAACTTGTAATAGCTCTTCTGGAAAAACTCTGCTTTGTTATAGCAGTGTCTGATGAGAGCTCGTGGGTCAGATGATTCCTCACCTGATCTACTGCCTCACGATGGTTCCTCTCCCTGCCACACCCTGAAGAGCAAGAAAGCATAAAGTGCTAAATTCCAGCTCCCCAAAGGGCACTTGGACAAACTAAGCTTTCAGAGACTCTATATTTTATTTGTGAAATAACGACAAAAAGACCTAACCCAATGCCTGTAAAATAAGAGGCCTCCAATAAAAGTGATTTCTTTGCACTGCCAGGAGAAGGAGGTCAGGACCTGGTATAGTGAGGGCCCATTCGGAATCTCCTCCTCTCTTAGGAGAACTAGGAAGGTGAGTTTACTGCAAAACACGGCATTGCTTAACCCAGATAGGGTGGTTTTTTTACTTTTTTTTTTTAAGCATGGGCAGGCACTGGGACTGGAACCCGGGCTCTGGCATGGGGGGCGAGAACTCTGCCTGCTGAGCCCCCATGGTCCACCGAGGTCCTTAGTTTTGTGACAAATTTTATGTGTTCACCAAGAGGTAACATTTTGCCCATATTAGAGAAGAATGAATGATACATTAAAATATCAGTTTGCTAGTTTACATACAGAAATAGACTGAATTAAACATGATGTTGTGGGAGAAAGCAATTTATAGAAATGTAGCTATGGATATATGCTTTATAAAATATGGTAAGAAGTAACCATAGAAATAATATATGTCAATTTCAGTAACGCGCTCACTTCCATATTTAAAAATCCCTCCCTCCTTTCCTTCCTTCTTTCCTTCCTTCTTTCTTTACTTTTAACATTTGTTACATTTAACATTTGTTGAATCACACAGGTGAATACGTGGATGCTTTATATTTTCTTTTACTTTTAGGTAATTTGAACCTATAATAATTAATAATAATAATGAAAGGAAATGGGGTGATTGTCTCTAACCACTCGTTTTCACAGATAAAATCATCAAAGAAGCCAAATTACAACTTAAAACTTTTCTATAAAAAAAAGAACTGAATATTCACTATTTTCTTTCCAGTGGCCATTGATTCAAATGGTTATTCTGTTTGAAGTAGTGAGCAAAATAAGATGAATCATAGCTATGCAGAATGCATGTGCCTTTACAATTCAACATAGAATTCAGTTCAAAATTGCTTAAATGGATGAGAATATGGTGACTTTAACGGGGAAAGAAAAACATGAAGTTTTTCATTGTGCCTTTCCCATTTGCATATGGTTTCTAGTGAATTTCAAATGAAGAAAATAGTTTTCTTAGCAAAAAATAATTCTCTATAAAGATATTAAGACACATAAAATCAAATGAATCTCTCTGTAGATTAAAACATTCTAAAAAGACAAAAAGGGAAGAGCTATAAATAAGTTTTTAAACTGTACACACACACACATAAATTGGCTTCTAATTTCAGCAGAAAAAATAGATACATTATATCTATTATGGTTTCTGCTTGAAATCATCACTTTTCCAAGATTCAAAACACCAATGTGATTATTAATAAATTTGAGCTATGACTCTGACATTTTTACTAGACTCAAATATGAAATAGGATGATGTGTGTAGAGGACTGTTCATGAAATGGTACATTATATTGATATCCTTGGTTTTCTGCAGTGAAATTAATTAGATATTTTTGAAATGGTGGTAATTCACTTTTGCTTCTTGGTCTTCTATAAAATAAAAACAGCACATGAAAATTTAAAATAGTAACTGTAATTCAAATATTACAATTTGTTAAAAATCTATAACCTAAGTATTTTAAGCTTTAAAATTTGTACTAACCTTGAGGGTACACCTATAACTGAAATTCACTGATCTGAATTTATTTTCAGAACGGAACAGGCAGACAACTCCCCCCCGCCCCATCACTATGGTTGGGTCATGCTTTAAATATGTAAGTTGGTTTGGCAAAGTAATTCCAAAAGAAATGACTACAGATGAGTACACAAATACTTTGACTGAATGCCCACTATACTATCGAGTTGTTTACAGCAATATCGAGTTCACTTTAAGAGTAAAATTCCTCATCTTGGCCTATTGCACTACCATTCATTTCATCACAGGAGGAATAAATTTTACTTTCTTCTGTTATTTTCCATTTTCCATGCACTGACTGGGATTGGGCACTTGTCTTGGTGTAACTTTTGTTTGCTTTAAAGCCAGCATGTATGAGATATAGGGTTGCATTGAGATACACATGGGGGAGGGTTCTGTATAATAAAAAAAACTTCTTGCCCCTTTAAAATCAACTAATCAGAATAATCATATGGATCACTCTAAAATGCAAATCTAATAATTTAATGTCTCCAAACTGCCTTCCAGGGTGAACTTATACACGCTCCATAAAGAAATAAGTCCACTCCGCCTCCGTAATGTCATGCACGTGGTTCTTTGCATCCTACCATCCCCCCCAAAACAAACTTTGCAGGGCTCTTGGAAGTTTTCGAATACTCCCTGAAATCTCTTGCTAATCTTTCTTCTTCCCATAACGTTAATTACATGTATCTGTTACAATAATTATCATGTGGTATTATAGTTACTTGTTTTCAAACTTTCTTTTCCCTCTAAGTCTATAAACTCATTGCTGAATGACTGACACATAGTAAGAACACATATATATTCCGTGTATATTGAATCCATAGTTTCACCCATTAATATAAATATATATATTATTCATTCATCTCTTTTACCTTTAATTATGGACTTTATAGACTATCGTTATTTATATAGGAATGATATTACTTTTCTCGTATTTCTACAGCCAACTTACACTCTTAATTTTATAACCATATCTAGAATATGGGTATTTAAAACATATGACTACTAGCACCCATTCCATGCCCTGTACACTGGTCTCCCTTTCAATGCCAAAATGTATGCATGTTAAGAGCACAGTAGGAAAGCAGTTTAGAAGAAATTAAGGAAATTAGGGACATACTGAGCATTGAGGAGTTTACACATTGAAATCAATCACACTTTTATACCTCAACTTTATTTATATCTTGTCTTGTATTGTAATTATTTGCATAATCTTCATCTCACCACAGTGTATTGAATGCAAAAGGTGATCAATAAATATAAGTGTTCTAGTTTCATTAATAGAACTGGGTTAAGACTCAGGGGTCTGATCCTCAGACAAGCGATCTTAGTTGAGCCTGTAAGGTGAGGTTCATGTTTGAAAGCACATCAGAAGAAACCTCTAGGCTTGAAGCCATGGCCTTTTCAATTTACTCTGGATAGGAGCAAAATTAATCCCAGGAATTCATTTGTCACCACGTTTTTATAAAGCAGGAGTTGGTTTGTCCCCATTGCTCAATAATGGAAAGTATATACTAGACAGGGTCACATTTTTTGTAGCTAAAAATAACTGGACTTATGGGCGGGCCATGGTGGCTCAGTGGCAGAGTTCTTGCCTGCCATGCCGGAGACCCAAGTTGGATTCCCAGTGCCTGCCCATGCAAAAAAGAAAAAAGAAAAAAAAAGTAAAAATAACTGGATTTAAAATAAGGTTCCTTATTTAAGGAATCTTAAACATGTAAATGATAGGTTTTTCCTTCAGGAACAACAATTATTTTATTTTTGTAATTATGAGCTCATTCATCAGCAAAACAGGGGTTATGATGTCTGTATAGTCCATTTAATTGGACAAAAAGCGGTTAATAGTTATGCTCCGGAGCAAATGCTGCCAAAGAAATGTTTGATGCCAAGTCATAACATGGTACAGCAAAATAGTCATCTGTTTTCAGATTTGACTGCAAATATTAAGTGAGTACTCCCTCTCAAGGGGGAGTTTAAAATGTACTCACTTTGCTCTAGCAAACAGGACCCTGATTTTAGCAAGAACGGAATCAGCATAGGGAACCCGGCTGCATGGACTTGTTTTGGCTTGCCTGGTTGCTATGGCACAAACCACAATGGGTCGGCGTAGATGATAGGAATCCACTGGCCTATGGAGTAGGAGAATAGAAGAACTCCAGAATCAATGTATCAGCAAGGCATACTTCTTCCACAGTCTGTATCCATTCCTCACTTCACATGGCGAGGCAATTTCCTCTCGTTTCTCTGCAGGGTTCTGTTGACTTCTGTCTTCTCGCACCTCCCTGTGGCTTTTTCCCACAGTGCTTCCAGTTTCTTTTGACTCCTAAAGTCCCCAGTAATCTGGATTAAAGCCGAGCCACATTTAGTTGGGCCCCACTTATATCTAAAATAACATCTTAAAGAAATCCTATTTAAAATGGGTTCACACCTACAGAAATGTAGATGAAGATCAAAAACATGTCTAAATTATTGTACATAATCCAATCTACCACAGACAGGAAATATTTAGTTTAGAAGAAGAGCCAAACTGTGTATGCAAGTAAATCATACCACTAGGAATTTAATGTTTGTTTTTTATCTCATATTTTTTCTGAAGTGATTGTCACAGAAAGTGTCTGGAAGACTTGGATTTTGTCTGCACACCTCAGAGTTCAGTTAAGCAAACTTTTAACACATCTGCCAGAGCAAGGTTACATAAAAGTAAAATATTCCAGAGCATATTGGGTGGAGACAAAACCTTCAGAAGTGTATTTTCATCTAACTTTAATCATCTCAGATGTAAAGATCTAAAAGTTCAGTAATCAAGGACAAGCAGAAAATGGGCATCCAAACACATATTTTATAGATCAAACAAAATGAGTTTTGGAAGAACAGAGAATACACAATAATCCTTCAGATAAAATCATTACCAGCAATTCCTTAGTGAGAAAGAACTGGACATTGAAACCAGAACACAGAGTATATCAGTTTTTTTTTTTTTAATATTTACATGTATACATACATGCATATGAATGTGGAATAGTACTTAACAGTCTACAACAGATATTTTTGCTATAATCACTTGTATAAAGTTCCTATTACAGGACACAGACAGGTTATTTGGTGAAGTGAACTTTTCTGTCAAGGTTCTCAAAGAAGTTTGATGATTAAACCACGTGGCCAAGTTGACACATCCAAGATGACTGATAGGGAGAGTTTAAGCTCACTTCTCCCCCGGAAAAACAACTAAGGTACAGGCAGAAACCGTCCAGAACAGCAGTTCAGGAGCTCTGGAGATTGGGGGAGAATGCAGTGCAACACCCATGAAAATGAGGGATGAAGAAGTGGAGAAGCTGCGGTGAGAGATCCTGAGAAACTTCCCTCAGCCTCTGTGATGGTCAGGTTCATGTGTCAACTTGGCCACGTGGTGGTGCCCAAATGTCTGGTTGGTTGTGAGGACATTCCGAGGACTTAAAACATCATGACCCTGTTGGCTGCATCTACAGCTGATTGATAAGGGGAGAGTCTTCTGCAATGAGTGATGCTTAATCTAATCACTGGAAGCTTTTTAAGGAGGATCCAGAAGGGACAACAACCCTTTCTGCTTCAGCCAGCCAGCCTCTCCTGAGAGTTCATTGAGGACCTTCATTGGAACTGCCAGCTCGCAGCCTGCCCTACAGATCTTGGACTCTTATATCCCAATGGCTGTGTGAGACACTTTTATAAATTTTATATTTACAGAGATCTCCTGCTGATTCTGTTTCTTTAGAGAACCCTAGATAATACAGCCCCAATTCCTCATACCTATACCCCATTCCCAAGGCATATAGCTTTAGAATATCTATCCCTGGTAGGTGGGCAGCTGCAGACTAAGAGCCACAAAGGTATACTCTCCCAAGAACAGGGCAGGACATGGTCTAGCACTGTTGCAACATTTAGCTGGTGAATTTGGACTGCTGGGATGTGTGATTTCAATCTGCCAAGCCTGGAGCAGCTACTCGGTTGACTGGAATCAGAAGAGCTAAGAGCTTGCCTTCTGAGAGCTGAGGGGAACAGGTTGCTGAAGACTACCATCTGTTGGTAGGCGAGAAAACTGGACCTCTGAGAAGACATCCAAAAGGCTTTTGGGCAAGGAAGACCATATGTTGGGTAGGCCTGGAAAATGCACCCTTGGAAAGCAGAATTAAGCTTTGTTGGTGTCTTTACCTGACCCTCTCTCAGGGCCCTGTATAACTACTTCTTGAGTAATTGTCCCTGCCCTGGTTGGGTAATACTCACAAAGTGTCAAAAAAGTGAATTAATATAAAGTCAATCAACAGCAAAATCTTAGACAAGAGAGAATCTGACCTTCACAATAAACTCACCAAGATACTACTCCATTGCCCAGACTTTGGTAAAAAGTTATGAACCACACTAACAAACAGGTAGATAGGACCCAGTCAAAAGAGGAAATTTAAAGTCAGAGGAAATAAAGAATTTGGAACAAATAACCAAAGATGTTCAAACAAATCTCAACAAGATGGCTAAAGAAATAAAGGACATTAAGAAGACACTGGGTGTACATAAAGGAGAATTTGAAAGCATGCACAGAAAAATAATGGATTTATAAGAATGAAACTCACAATAGGTGAGATTAAAATACACCAGAGGAACTCAGAAGCAGATTTGAAGAGGCAGAAGACAGGATCAGCAAGTTAGAAGACAGAATATCTGAGTTTGAACAGACAAAAGAATAGATAGAGTAAAGAATGAGAAAAATTGACCAGGGTCTCTGGAATTGATTGGCAAATGAAAGGGATATTCCAGAAGGAGAAGAGAAGGGGAAGGGAGAAGAAAGACTATTTTAGGAATTAATGGCCAGAAATCTCTCAATTCTTATGAAAGACATACATATCCAATGTATTCCAAACTGAATAAATCCAAAATAGACTAACTCCGAAACACGTACTAATCAGAATGTCAAAGGCCAAGAAGAAAGAGAGATTTTTGAAAGCAGCAAAAGAAAATCCATTCATTAATACAAGGGAGGCTGAAAAGATTAAGTTCCAATTTTTCACCAGAAACCATGGTGGCAAGAAGGCAGTGCTATGATATATGTAAGATGCTGAAAGAGAAAAACTGCCAGACAAGAATTCTCCCTCCAGCAAAACTGTTCTTCAAAAATGAAGTCGAGTTTAAGACATTCACAGAAAACAGAAACTGAGAGAGGTTTTAAGAAGAGACCTGCCATAGAAAAAATACTAAAGGGAGTCCTGCAGGCTGAAAGGAACAGACAAGAGAAACAGGCTTGGAAGAGAGTATAGAAATGAAGAGTATCAGTAAAGGTAACTAAAAGGTTAAAAAAAGAGACAAAAATAAGATATGACATATAAAGCCAAAAGATAAAATCATTGAGGAAAGTACTTCCATTATAGAATAATATTGAATGCAAATGGATTAAACCCTCCAATCAAAAGACAAAGACTGGGAGAATGGATTTAAAAGATATGAGAAAGTTATGTGATGTCTACAAGAGATTTTCCTTGGAACCAAGGATAAAAATATGTTAAAAGTGAAAGGCTTTAAAAAGATATGCCACACAAGGAGTATCCAAAAAAATAATAATTAGCTGGTGTAGCTATTCTAACATTGGGCAAAACAGATCTTAAATGCAAAGCTGTCAAAAGAGACAAAGTAGGATATTAAATATTAATGAAATATTAATAAAATGACCATCCACCAAGAATAAATAACAATCATAAATATCTGTGTACCTAACCAGGATGTGCCAAACACTAGGCAAACATTAGCAAAACTGAATGGAGAAATAGACCTACCTGCTGTAAGAGCCAGAGACTTAATACACCACGCTCATCAGTGGATGGAATGTTTAGAGAGAGAATCAATAAGGAAACAGAGAACTTGAATAAATTGAAAACTGAATTAGACCTAGCAGACAGAAATAAAACAATGCACCCCAAATCGCAAGATAGCCATTGTTCTCAAGTGCTCATGGATCATTCTCTAGGATGGATCATGTTGGGTCACAAAACAGGTCTCAAGAAATTTTCAAAGATTGAAGCGATATAAAGCATTTTTTTTTTTCTGATCATAATGGAATGAAGCCATTCATTTCAGGCAGAGGGCTGAAAATAGCACATACTTATGGAAGTTAAATGACACATTTTTAAATCATCAGTGGGTCAAAGAAGCAATTGTACGAGAAATTACTAAATATCTAGAGATGAATGAAAATGAGAACATGACACGTCAAAACTCATGGGATGCAGTGAAGGTGCTAACTACCCACCTGGAGGAACTAGAAAAAGAACAGCAAATTAATTCCAAAGCAAGTAGAGGGAAAGTAACAATATATATTAGAGCATAAAATAAATGAAATTTTCATATATAAATGAAAAACAACAACAACAAAAAAACAACAGAATCAATAAAACCAAAAGTTGGTCCTATGAGAAGAGCAATAAACTGACAAAAAGAGAGAGAAGTTGCAAAGAAATAAAATCAGAAATGAGAGGACAGACATTACTACTGACCCTACAAATAGAAATGATCATAAGAGAACACCATAAATAACTGTGTGGCTACAGACTAGACAGTTTAGATAAAATGCCCCATCTTCTAGAAATACATGAACAACCTACACTGACTTCAAAAGAAATAGAAGAACTCAACAAACCAATCACAAGCAGGGATTGAAACAGTCATCAAAAATCTCCCAACAAATAAAAGCCTGGGACCAGATGGATTCACAGATGATTCTCCCAATTATTCCAAGAGGAATTAATACCAATTCTGCTCAAAGTCTTCCAAAAAATTACAAAAGGAAGGCACACTACCTGACTCATTCTATGAAGTCAATATCACCCTAATACCAAAGCCGGATAAAGATACTGCAAGAAGGGAAAATTACAGATCAAAATCTCTAATGAATATAGGTGCAAAAGTCCTCAATAAAATCTTCCAAATAGACTCAAACTGCACATTAAAAGAATTATATACCATGATCAAGTGGGTTTTATCTCAGGTATGCAAGGGCGGTAACAGGTACAAAATAGCTAATAACATCTCGAAAAAGAAAAATGAAGTTGGAGGGCTCACCTTTTGACTTTAAAGCTTATTATGATTTCTGTGACACTTGAGAGTCAGAGTTAGAGCACTGAAGCTATGGAAGTCAGCAGTACCCCATTCAGCAACTGTTAAAAAGCTGAAAATGTGGTCAACTTCATATAGATATATACATATCCAAAAGAATGAAAGAGGACTCTTATCTCATACCTTATACACAACCTAACTCAAAATGGACCAAATACCCAATATGAAAGGTAGAACCATAAAACTCCTAAAAGAAAATGCAGGGAGTCATCTCCGATATTGGTGGCAGGAGGTGGTTTCTTAGATCTTGCACACAAAGCATGAGCAATGAAAGAGAAAACAGATAAATTGGACCTCTTAAAAATTGAATATACTGTGCCTCTAAGGATTTTTTCAAGAGATCAGAAAGACAGCCTACTCAATGGGAGAAAATATTTGAAAATCACCTGTTATAAGGGTTTGATATCCAGGATATATAAAGAGATCCTGCAACTCAATGATAAAAAGATTTTAAAAACTCTTTAAAAGATTAAAAAAAAATTTAAATGGCAAAAGATTTGAATGGATATTTTTCCAAAGAGGATATACAAATGACAAAAAGCACATGAAAAGATGCTCAGCATCACTAGCTATTAGGCAAATTCAAATCAAAACTACAATGAGATATCAATTTCAAACCCATTAGACTGGTAACTGTTATAAAAAAAATGAAAACTGCAAGTGTTGGAAAGGATATGGGGAAGTGGGAACACAATCACTGGTGGTCAGAATGTAGAATGGTATAACTGCTGTGGAAAACAGTTTGGCAGTTCCTCAGGAAGCTAAACATAGAACTGCCATATGTTCTGGCAATTCCACTATGAATGTGTATATTCATAAGAACTGAAGGCAGGAAAGCGAACAGACATCTTCACACTGAGTTCTTAGCAGCATTATTCACGATTGCCAAATAATGGAATAATTCCAATGATGGAAATAAGCCAGGTGTCGATCTACCGAGGAATGTATAAACAAAATGTGGTATACAATCCAATGAAATATTCAACTGTAAGAAGAAATGATGTCTTGAAGCATGTGAAAAAATGGATGAAACTTGAGGACATTATGTTGAGTGAAAAAAATCAGACAGACAAGGACAAATATTGCATGAGTTCCCTAATGTGAGCTAAATATTACTAGGAAACTGATGGTGTCATTATCTAAATATAGGTCACCAGAAGACAGAATGAGGACAGAAAATGGGGAATAAATGCTTAATTTGTTCAGAATTTTTAAATAAGGT
>PVIY010028546.1:0-32972 GCA_004026745.1 Myrmecophaga tridactyla | reverse complement strand
ATCTTTTTTTCTCTATTATTGTTTTATTTCTTTTTCTGATGTCTCTTTATTTCTTTCTCTAAATCGATGCAAATGTTCTAAAAAATGATGAATATGCAACTATATGATAATATTAAGAATTACTGATTGTATATGTAGAATGGAATGATATATTAATGTTCTTTTGTTAAGTTTTTTTAATTAATAAAAAGTTTAAAAATAAATAAATAAATAAATAAATAAATAAATAAATAATAGGGGGAACAAGTGTTAAAATAGATTTAGAGTGAAATGCTGGTGATCGGTGAGGGGGAGGGGTGGGGGTATGGTATGTATGAATTTTTTTCTGTTTTCTTTTTATTTCTTTTTCTGAATAGATGCAAATGTCCCAAGAAATGATGATGATGATGAATATGCAACTATGTGATGATATTGTGAGTTGCTGATTATATATGTAGAACGGAATGATCAAAAGTTACAAACGTTTGTGTTTGTTTGGTGTTTTTTGGTATTTAAAAAAAATTAAAAAACAAAAAAAAGAGGACACAGACCTCCAGGAAGAGGGCGGAGTGGAATGGACGGAGCTCACCCCTGCTTCCTGGAGTAAGAGAGGACACGGGTCGAGAATGACCAGCAATGCCATCCAGAGTGTGGACCCCTACAAGACCTCTAGGGACTTTGGGGAGGCGAGAGGCGGGAGGGGTCAGGATGGGGAGACTGGGTGTGTGCAGTGACCGTGATCCCCACCAGGGGGGGCTGTGGTGAGAGGGGAGCTGTGACCAAGGGAAGGCACTGTCCCTCCACAGCAGCCTGCCCAGCAGCCCACCCCACCATGCAAACCATCTAATTCCAGCCCCTACCATGGACGGGGTGGGGGGAGCCTGAGGGAGGCGCCTCGGGGACACCACCTGCTGGGGAGACGGGGTAGTGCAGGATGGTTGCTGCAGTCAGGGATGGGGAGACTGGGGAGGAGCCTTGGGGGCACCACCTGCTGGTGAGAAGGAACAAATATAGGCTGGTTGCTGCAGTCAGGGAGGGGGGAAGTCTAGGGAGGGGCCTCAGGGGCACCACCTGCTGGGGAGAAGGGGTAGTGCAGGCAGCTGCTGCAGTCAGGGAGGGGAAGACTAGGGAGGCGCCTCGGGAGCACCACCTCCTGGTGACAAGGGGTAAGTGCAGGCTGTCTAATCCCTTATCTGCCTAGGAGTTTACATTGTTTCCTAATACTCTTTTTCCCGTTTTAAAAATGTTTTTCTGCATATTTTATTAATAGTATATTGTTTATTATTTTTAATTTTGTATAGATTTTGTATTTTATTGATTTTAGTTTCCATTTCTTATTTTCTGTATTATTTTCCATTGTTTCCCATTTCACTTATTTTTATTATTTATTTTTCTTAAGTTTTCTCCCCCTTTGGTGGGCACCAGTCTGAGTTCACTCTCAGTATATCTTGGTCTGTCTCCTTCTGACGCTGGGGCCTATTACTGTTAGGTGTGTTTCATTGTTGTTCCTGTTTTTTCATATTTTCTTATAGTCTCGTTTTATTCTTTTTTTCTTTTTTGTTCTAGTTGAGCCCTAGTCTCCCATGTGAGGGGCAGCTGTTCTACCACTGAAGAATCCATGCTTCCTGGTCTAGCTTGTTACAGACCCTCAATTTGATGTATCCCCTACCTGAGACCCAGACCTAGGTTTGTGGGAAATAACTGACAAGCCAAGTGCAAAATACAACATTCAGTGCAAAACTAAGCAAACACAAAGCTTTAGATGAGTGAAGGGAACCAACTTGCAGCATAAGCACATAAGATAATCAGTTGCCCCGAACACAACAGAAAATCACAAAACACGTGAAGATCCAACCAGAAGTGGCCCAGCCAAGTGACCAAATCAAAATGCCAGAGGGGACATAGAATGTGGAACAATTACACAAAGATATTTATAAAGAAATAAAGGTAGCAGGAAGACCCAAGAAGAGCATAAACAAGTATTCAAAAGACTAAGTAGAAAAGTGGCAGGTCTGACAGATATGAAAGATATAGTACACCAAATTAGAAATATACTGGAGACACATTATAGCAGAGTCAAAGAAGCAGAAGGAAAATAAGTGAGCTAGAACACAGAACAATTGAACTAGAGCACACAAAAGAATAAATGGCAAGATAGATGGACAATGTACAGCTGCATCTTAGGGAAATGGTGGACAACAAGAAGCATGCAAATATAAGAATTATTGGTGTACTAGAAGGAGAAGAGAAGAATAAAGGACTGGGAGAGTTTGTGAAGATATAATCAGGGAAAACTTCCCAACCCTTAAAAAGACATAAATACCCAAAAAGGCATATTCCAAGACACATACTAATCAAAGCGTCAAATGTTGAAGAGAAATGAAGTCCTGAAAGCAGCATGAGAAAAGCAATGTACTACATATGAGGGAAAACACATAAAACTGAGTTTGGGCTACTCAACAGGCAACATGGAGATGAGAAGGCAGTGGTATGTGTATCTATGACCTTGAATGAGAAAGGCTTCCAGTCAAGAATTCTCTATCCTGCCAAGTTGTCCTTCAAATTTGAGGGAGAGATTAAAATCTTTGAAGACAAAGGTTGAGAGAACTAATCAACAAGAGATCTGCCTCTAAGAAATCCTAAAGAGATCCCCATGAGCTGAAATAAGACAGGAGAGGGATGTCTGGAGGAGGGCATAACTGAAGAGTACCAGTAACAGTGATTTAAAGGATAAAATAAGAGAGAAGGAAAAGAAAATATAGAACCGACAAAAACTGAAGGATAATATGGTAGAGTCAAGAACTACATTCACAGTAATTACTTTGAATGTTAGCAGACTAAACTCATCAATTAGAAGATACAGACTTGCAGAATGGATTTGAAAACAATCCATCTATATGCTGTTCACAAAAGAAACATCTTAGACTCAAGGACACAATTAGATTGAAAATGAAAGGATGGCCAAAGACCTTCCACGCAAGCTGTAACCAAAAGAAAGCAGGATTTGTTATATTAATATCAGACAAAATAGACTTTAAATGTAAAGACATCATAAGGGACAAAGAAGGACACTATACATTAATAAAAGGGACAATTCACCAAGAGGAAATAACAATCATAAATGTTTGTGCTCCCAATCAAGGAGCTCCAAAGTACAGAAGGCAAACACTGGCAAAACTGAAGAGAGTTATAAATGTTTCAACTGTAATTGTGGGAGACTTCAATACACCACTCTCCACTACAACCAGACAGAAAGTCAACAAGGAAATAGAGAACTTAAACAATGGGATAAATGAATTAGTCATTTATAGATCATTACACCCCAAAACACCAGGATACACATTCTTCTCAAGTGCATATGGTGCATTCTCCAGGATAGATCATCTACTGAGCCACAAAATGAGTCTTTATAAATTTAATAAGATGGAAATTATCCAAAGAATTTTCTCTGACCACAATGGAATGAAGCTGGAAATTAATAATCACCAAAGAATGACAGCTTTAACAAATAGATGGAGATTAAACAACATACTCTTAAATAATCAGTGGGTCAAGGAAGAAATTGCTAGAGAAATTGGTAAATATTGAAGACAAATAATAATGAGAATACAATATATAAAAACTATAGGATGTGGCAATGGCAGTGCTGAGATGGAAATTTATTGCACTAAATGTCTTTATAAAAAAATAAGAATAAAAAAAAAAGAATGAGCAAAACTTAAGGATTTAACAGCTTACCTGCATAATTTAGAGAAAGAACAGCAAACTGACCCAAAAGCAAATGAAAGAAGACATGAAACAAAGACTAGCACAGAAATAAACAAACTGGACAATAATAAACAATAGAAACAATCAACAAAACCAATATTTGGTTCTTTGAAAAAATCAATACAACTAAAAGAGCCATAGATAGACTAAAAGAAGAAAAAAGGGAGTGAGTGCAAATAAACAAAATAAAAAATGAGAGGGGGTTCATTACCACAGATCTTGTAGAATTTTTTAAAATCCTAAGATATTATGAACAACTATATGCCAACAAATTAGAAAACTTACATGAAACAGACACATTCCTGGAAACATGAATTACCTATAATAGAAGATCTCCACAAACCAATTACAAGTAAAAAGATACAATCAGTCTTTCAAAATCTTCCCACAAAGAAAAGCCCAGGGCCAGATGGCTTCACAGGGAAATTTTATCAGACATTCCAAAAAGAACTAACACCAATCCTGCTCAAACTCTTCTGAAAAATTGAGGAAAAAGGAATGCTACCTAACTCATTCTATGAAGCTAACATCACTCTAATACCCAAACCAGATACAGATGTGATATGAAAGGAAAACTGCAGACCAATCTCCATAGGTGATTGAACATAGGTGCAAAAATTCTTGAAATACTTGCAAACCAAATCCAAGGAAACATAAAAATAATTCAACATCACGACCAAGTAGGGTTTATAACAGGAATGGAAGGATGGTTCAACACAAGAAAATCAATGAATGTTATACAGTGCATTAACAAACTGAAAGGGAAAAATTCCATGATCATCTTGATTGATGCTGAAAAAGCATTCAATAAAATTCAACATCCTTTTTTGATAAAAAGCTTCAAAAGAATAGGAATTAAAGGTAACTTCCTCTACATAACAGTTTCAAGCCAGCACGATATGAAACAGTAAAGAGATAAGTCTTAGATTTTTCTATTAGAATACCATCTGGATGGGTGGCCATTTTATTCCCTGAGAAGGAGCAGGTAAGAGAAGGGAGGTATTTATCATCATCTATTTAAGCATCCACCTATTGCTGAACATTTGAGCTGTTTCTAATTTCTTCCTATCAATCTTCTTGTATAAATTACAATTTTTTTTAATTTGGAGAGGTTTTTTATATGAATTTTTTATTGATATTTGTGATTATCCCTTACATTGGAAAAATGTATTAAATTCTATGATACTCCATGTCTTTAATTCTACTTAATTTATTATATTAATCAACTCCACAATTTCTTCATTATATCTGATCTGTTTGATTTGTCATGTGGAACACATATTTCAAGGTAGGAATAAAAAAAAAAAGGTAACTTCCTCAATATGATAAAGGGCATCTATGAAAAACTGATAGCCAGCATCATACTCAATGGAGAGAGACTGAAAGCTTTCCCCCTGAGATTAGAAATGAGACAAGGATGCCCTCTGTCAACGCTATTATTCAACATTGTATTAAAAGTCCTAGCTGGAGTGATTAGACAGGAGAAAGAAAAAATGGCATCCAAATAGGAAAGGAAGAAGTAAAACTTTTGCAGATGACATGATACTGTATTTAGAAAACTCTGAGGAATCTATGGCAAAGTTACTTGAGCTAATAAACAAATTCGACAAAGTGGCAGGATATAAGATTAATGTACAAAAATCAGTAATGCTTCTATACATAAATAATGACCTATCTAAGGAGGCAATTAAGGGAAAAAATTCCATTTCAAATAGTGATCAAAAGAGCCAGGTATCTAGGACTAAGCCTAACCAGAAATGCAAGGACTTGTACACAGAAAATTACAAACAAAAATGCTAAAGGAAATTTAAAATGACCTGAATAGCAGGAAAGACATTCCATGCTCATGCATAGGAAGGCTGAATGTCATTAAGATGTCATTTCCATCCAAACTGATGTAAACATTCAATGCTATACCAATCAAAATCCCAACAATCTGCTTTGAAAGCTTAGAAAAGCTGGTTATCAAATTTATTTGGAAAGGAAAGAGACCCCAAATAGGTAAAGCTATCCTTAAAAAGAAACACAAATTAGGAGGACTATTAGTTCCTGATTTAAACTTAGTATAAAGTGGCAGTGATCAAAACAGCATGGTACTGGTGCATCCCTCTAATTCTTATACGCATTTCATTCTTGGAAAATACTGTCTTCACTGCACAGAGGAGAACACCATGTCTTGTAGAGATTGGGCAAGTTGTCCACGCCATAGAATGATTGACAATTGCTGCTGAGTCTTCTTTCAGCTCCCTGCTCTCCACCTGAACTATTTTGCCTCACTCAACTGCACCATGCAGGTAAACATGACACTGCTTGGCCTATTCACCAGGTCAATGTAGAAAGGTGAGCAGCTACCTAAATCACGCGGTATGCGATCAAGCCTCCAATAGTTCCTCAAAAGAAACCAAGTTCTCCTCAGAGCTGAGATATGTAGGACATGTCTCTTGCTAAACCTTAAACAAAAAGGAGAGTTAACTCAGAGCAAGGGACTTGGAGAAGTAGAGCTTATCCTTCCACTCTCCATGGGATGCTTTCTACATTCCCTGCCACTGCATTCCTGGTTTTACTTTAGAGAAGTTAAGACACCATCACTGGAAAACAATGCAAGTTCAAGGAGACCTGTGACTAGTAAAACTTATCATTAATAAATGTATGTCCTGATGTGAACACTTGGCCAAGTACTGTCCCAGTTATTCAGTCCTACACTCATCTGGATGTTGCTGTGAGGGGAACTTGCAGATGTGATGAAAGTCCACCATCAGTTGGCTTTCAGTAATCTGATCTTCTGAGGGTTCCTGGATTAATCTGACCCCTGGACAATCTGAGGGGTCCTGATTAAATCAGATGGAAGATCTGCATAGGATGGGTGAGGGTAGGGGGCAGAGGTAAAGAGAGATGTAGAGGCAGAGAAGTAGAGCAGAGGAATGGAGGTAGAGGAGTAGAAGTAGAGGGGTAAAGGAAGGGGCAAAGGGGTAGGGGTAGAAGTAGGGGCAATGGGGTAGAGGTAGACACAGAGGGAGAGAGGCCAGGTAGAGAGACACTGTAGAGGGTAGAGGGACACGTAGAGGGTAGAGGGACTCATAGAGGGTAGAGGGACTCATAGAGGGTAGAGGGACACGTAGAGGGTAGAGGGACTCATAGAGGGTAGAGGGACCCTAGAGGGTAGAGGGACATGCAGAAGGTAGAGGTAGAAGCAGAGAGGTAGAGGTAAAGGTAGAAGACTAGAGGTATAGGCAGAGAGTTAGAGGTAGAGGGGTAGAGGTAGAAGTAATGGGCAGAGAGTAGAAATAGATGCAGAGAGGTAGAAGTTGAAGGCTAGAGGTAGAGGTAAAGAGAAAAGGCTAGAGATAAAGGGGTAGAGGGAGGGGTAGAGGCAGAGAGGTAGATGCAGAAAGGTAAAAGTAGATGCAGAGAGATAGTGGTAGAAATAGAGGCAGAGAGATAGAGATAGAGGTAGAGGTAGGGTAGAAGGTAGAGTCAGAGAGCTACAAGCAGAAAGAGGAGAAAGTCTGCCTATGGGCAAGTAGCTTCAGGCAGTGCCCATTAGTTCTGGCTTGCCAGGGACTCTCCCTTTTTGAGAGTTCATCCAGTACAGGTTGGACTGGCTTAATCAGCTTCTGCAACTGCCTAAGCCAATTCTTTCTAATAAATTTACATGTATCTATCTATGTATCTATCTCTACATCTACTCACCCACCCATCATCGATCTCTATTCCAAAGTTTTGCTTTCCTGATTGAATCCTGATTTTATTTTACACACAAACACACAAACATACACAAAGATATTCAATTGCTCACAATAATGAAATCAGTTTAATAATAAAATGTATCCATTCTGAAAACAATTTATTCTAATCTAAAATGTTACAGATTCATTATCGTCTGAAAACTATCTACACTCACTCATTGAAACATTCATCAAGAATACATTTCTAATATACACAACACATTCAGAGATATTGCATCTATCATGAAGAAACTGTTTACAATGCCCTCCAAGGTAACATATTTATTCATAAAGACAGTCATGAACAGATAATTATGAAATGAGCCCTAGGAACATAAGAATGATAAATTTAAGGAACCATAATGGCTAGATAAATTTGTCCCAACTGAGATAAGTAGAATAGAAGGAATCAAAAACCAAAGATAAACAGTCATCATAATGGATTTTATAAAGAGCCATTCTATTAACTTACATTTGAGTATTAAGTACCAGTTGCCACAATATTTTAGTTAGTTTTAATATATAATTTGTTCTTACGTAAACCTTTTATCATGCTCAATATGCTGATGATATCATGACAGCCTAAGGCATTCAGTTGGATGACAGCCTGTGTTAGAGAACATTGGTTGTGCTGGCTTGAAGCTGTTATGTACCCCAGAAAAGTCATGTCTTTTAATCCATTCCTGGGGGTGTAGACCTGTTATGGGTGGGACCTTCTGAGGAACTTATTTCAGTTGAGATGTGAGCCGCCTCATTCAACGTGGATCATAACGACCTTTCTGAAGTCCTCTCATAGAGGACAATACATACAGACTATGAGAGATGAAATTAAGGAAAAGTTCAGAGAGAAACATCTGAAGGAGCTTAGAGAACAGCACCAGAGAAGCAAGGAGAGGAGCCACAGAAAACAGAGAGGAAGCCACTGAAGCCAGAAGCTGTCAGCTACAGAACCCAGAGAAAAGGACCAGCAGATGCCGGCCATGTGCCTTCTTGTGTGACACAGGGGTCCCTTCATGGCAGCAGCCTGTCTTCAGAGTCCAGTGTTGTCTTGTTGATGCCTTTATTAAGTTGGACACGTTCCCAGCCTCTCACAACTGTAATTTTTAAGTTAACAAATCCCCATCGTAAAAGCCAACCCCTATCTGGTACAATGCATCTTGTCAGCTTTAGTAAACACCAATAGTGGTATGATTCATTGCCAAGTTCCCCACATTCATTCATTCAGGAAAAAAAGGCTCATGGTTCACTTCGTAAGTCTACTTGATATGTCTGCTCCAGAGGTGACCAGCTGTCCGTGGCCCAGAATGGCAACTGATTATGGGTTGGGTAGATTTGGGACCTCACCAAAGAGTCTGGATTTCATGGTCCAGGTGATTTGACTGAGTTCATTCTCTAGGCGAAGTGGAGTAATTGGAATCTCTGTGTCGAGTGGGACTCTCCTAAGGCTGGAAGAGGGTCTTTGTAAATAAACAAGCACCATTACCCTACAGTGAATTGTCTGCCAGGGAAATATCAATCATCAAATCCGAACTGAAAAGAATTAGAAAAGCTAACGCAATAATAGATGGATAAAATATAAAAGATTTCCAAAGACATCACCTTAGAAGTGACTGCAGGGGAGGATGGATTTAATGGCCAATTCTATAAAACCATTAAAAATTGACCATTGTCAAGTTATATCATATAAAGGGACCTGGATATGGAGACAGATGTGCAGCTTGTCAGCTCAGCTCTTGAGGCTGGTTGTAAACTGGAAAGGACAGAGAATGTAAAAGTTTGTTAGGGCAAGAATGAGGAGCAGGAGATAGCGAATGTAGGCAATTTTCAATAACTTTTTTTTTCTGAGAAACAGATAAAGTAAATTGGTAGTGAGGATGAAAAATGAGGCTGAGCAAGTTTTTACTTTGTGTATTTAAAGTGGGAGAAGATAGAGCATGTTTGCTTGCTCATGAGAATAATATATGAGCGCACGATCAAAGAGGAACAAGAGGTGATTTCTAAGGCGAAGATGGGAGAAAGTTTAAAGGGAAAAGATATTCAGAACCAAAGCAAAAGGACAGTTCTTTGATAGGGAAAGGAGAGTCCATCCATCCATCCTAACACGGAGGGAGGCAAAATCTGAGCTAACATAGGTGCGCTCAGGTTGATCAAATTGAGATGAGAACTCTGATGGGTTTCATTTTCTCCATAAAGTAGCTCCTCCAGGGAGGGTACTGGAGGTAGAAAAAGGTTGAAAAGGAGAGAATAGGCTTGACATCTCATCTCAGAGTGGAATAAATATTATCCAAGGGACAATAGCATATTTAATATCTTGCATTTAATGTGAGACCACTCTTCATTGAAGTATCTTTTCTCTAGCAGTGTTTAGATATTCTAGTATAACCAGGCATTGTTTACTCAGGCAAGCCAGATGAGAGACAAAAGGGATGAAGGAATAAGTGACATTCACAAGAGAATGATTTTAATGTTGGATCTCAGTTTTAGGCTAAGAACACAAACGTACATGAATGACAAAAGCAAACAGTTTTGTGAAAGGAGGGCATGTGCTAGTATTTGAGTTGGAAACATTACACAGAGTGAAGGCAGACTGAAAATGACCATTCAACATTTCCAACAGATTTTAAAAACATCAGTTTTTCAGAACTCTTGATTTTGCTCCAAGTTTATAGTATTGATTTGACTTATGAAAAATGGTTTTCTAGTCAAAAGGAAGAATTTTACATAAAGATAAGGAAACTGTTATTATCTTTCAATATTTCAAATGATCCCAAATAGAGTTTTAACCAATATTTAAATGTTTGCATTTACTCTAGTTTTTAAAGGCTATTTAATGAAGTGTTGGACTATTGAAATTCTCATGAGGATTCTGTATATATTATTTACTCAGTGATGGACAATTTTGGAACACTTTGGGGCATTAATATCATCCTTCTGTTTCTTTTTTTTCCCTCTATGTTTCTTTGTAAAAACACTTTTTGAGGAAGTATTAAGGAGGGAGGGATTGTTCTGGCTGCCCCATTACTTCTCTCAGGATTTAAGGACTTAATTGTTGAAAATTTTAATCTGGTGGATGCTAAGGGTGAAGGTTGGGTGTGCCCATTTTAACTCCCTTTATCAGAGAATAATGGCCCATCAGATCCATTATGGTCTGTGATTGCTACCTGTAACTTAACTCAAGAAGACAACAAAAACAACAAAAAACACCAACCAGCCCTGAAATGATCAAATACAATTGGAATTAGGAAGGGCTCATTTGTCCTGCATTAGCTTCTAAATTCCACAAGCTTCTTCCTTTTCCTGCAGAGCCAATCCCACCTTCTTCACGGCAGTTAATTCTTATTTTACTTTCCAGGGGCCAAAGAGAAACATCAGGTAAGTCTACTGACATCACTTGTGTCTCTTCGTCTCTCTATCTATCCCTCTCTGTCTGACAGTTTGTGTTTAATTGCAGCCCTAGGTACTACAAATTATCTTTATGCTACACGTTCATTTCAAAATAATATAAAAGTAAGACGTTACTTCTATTATGACCATAAGATGGGAGCTGCCAAACTCATGCAAAAGATTCTAGGTGAATATGAACTGTGGATAGAGAACCTGGAATTTTGCCATCCGCAAACCTGTCAGAATTCATCCACAACCAAATTCACTGTTTTTGCGGTTTCTTAGGAAACAAGAAAATGACCCAGTTACAGAATGAGTATTTTCAGGCCAGTGTGAACTTTGTAAAAGTAGATCCTTTCCCTTGTAAAAGAGGGTTTGGTTCCTGAGACTTTTTAGT
Source organism: Myrmecophaga tridactyla (assembly GCA_004026745.1). Taxonomy (NCBI): domain Eukaryota; kingdom Metazoa; phylum Chordata; class Mammalia; order Pilosa; family Myrmecophagidae; genus Myrmecophaga; species Myrmecophaga tridactyla. The sequence goes on along the minus strand of PVIY010028546.1, from coordinate 21,719 downwards.
AAATGAATAAGCATGGGTGTGTTACCCCTGCCTCAAATGAAAACAGCTCTATTGAGTTTCAAGATAAGTTAATGTACAATTTATAAATCTGCCAGGCAAAATCCCTGTATTTGGCAATTTTGAATTAGAGAGTACATACATTTTTTAAGTGTTGGCTCATTTCCATTTTGATTTGTATATATATGCAGAAAATGGTTATTTACATTTCAAATTCTGTTATTTTAGATCTGTATATTTCTCTAGGCTAGATTATTTCTCCTCAAAGATGAGAATTTAAACCAGCTCCAGTGTTCACTAAAATGCACTTTTGGAAACTGTCCTTAAAAAAATGCCTACTTCCACCAACAGCCTAATGTGATGCCAAAAAAATTCCACAAAGCAAATATATTGAGAAAAATGTTTTAGAGGAATATTTCATTACATTTTTATTAGATTTGATTTCTCCACTTAGAAGTAATAAGAAATAAGAATCATTACTTTTTTTAAGTTTTTTTTTTCTTTAAAAGAACATAAATGTCTGTATTTTTTAGGCCAGACGAGGTATGTGGTCATTTCACAATGACATACATCCAAAATAAATTGTACCATACTTGGAGAGAAAATTATATTGACATACATAAATCTCCTACCCTGTAAATTTAGCACGTTGAAGATTTCATCCCTCTAGCTGCAGACATTCAAATTTGATTTTGAGAACTAAATCATCACTTATTTAAATGAGAAAATCTATTTCTTGACGTATTTTCGACTTTTTTTTAACTTCTCTAGATTTCAGTGTTTACTTATTATTCTTCTATCCTTTCAATAGTTTTTTATTCTGCTATTCTTTACTATCTCTTGAGCACAATCATGCTTTGAAAATACTTATTTTTCATCCAAAATTCAAGTTGTTTTTAAAAGAAAGTTGGGGCTTACTAACCTATTGGACCACATCTTACCAAAAACAAAACCTTAACACCGGAATTGTAGCTTTGTTAATTCCATATGAGGGCTTTTGTTTGTTTGGACACAACGAAAACTACCCGAATCCTAATTCGGCTCACCTTAGAAAGATGGAGGTGGCACAGGGTGAAGGAGGAAAAGGGAAACTGTTTCACTGTCCCTCTCTTCTGCCTGGAAGGCCCACCCAAAGGTTTCAGCTGAGCCAGCTCCTCCACTCCTTTCAGCTAAAACAGCCAGCTCCTCCATTCCTTTCAGCTGCTCCAGTATCCCCTTCTCTTTTTATCACAACCATCTCTCTGCCCCAGGTCCCATCAGGTCCTGACCAACTTGTGTTTTTCCTTTGCATGCATCCCTTTCCCGTGCAATGCATACTGTTTTGTTTAGTAATACTACCCAGCCACCTGGAATACTTCCATAGAGCAGTTGTTCGAAAAAAGAACGGTTGAATGGATAAATGAAATGCGGAATAAAAAATATTTTCTAAAACACCCTTGCCTACAAAGTACAAAAGGATATTTAAATTCACTCTAACCCCATAAAAATCACTCCTGTGCCAAGCAGTGTTAAGTGCAATAGTCAACCGATCCCAGATAATTCTCATTTTCTTTTGTCTAAAATGTATTCCACATTAAAATCATCCAGATTTTTCCTACTTTTTTTACGCAGTTATTCATGTTATTATAATAACATATTTCATAAGGAATGGTCTTCAATCTGGAAAATGAATAATTGAAGGATGTGGATTTTTCCTTTGTGCCCATATATGAAAACTTTAGTCCATCTATACTCCAGCATGCTGACTGGTGGTATTTGTGCTAGATAAATCTGCTCCAATGCAGTATATCAAACATGCACAAAAGAGTGGAGGGAATATTCAAGGCATCCATGCTGGTTCTGGCTTTGTGGAGTGACAGTCAAAATGATGGATATGTGGGCAGTTGTGTCTTCTGTTCTCCAATCAGACAGATGTGTCTCACAAAGCATACAAATCCCAAAGGCGAAATTAACTCTATTTAAATGATATCGTATGACATAATGTAATAGAATATGTAATAATATTCAACTATAATGCCCCTTACCATTTTTGACTGATTTTCAAATGTTTTATCAGTACCCCAAAATAAAAGTCACGCCTACGTTACAAACATAAAATCTGGTGTAACCATGTTGTCAGCTTGAGATTTATTTCCCTTGTTTAGAACACAATAAAGAGTGCTGACTTTTACGGTACAAAACTCAAAACTACTCAATAACGTAGAGGGAAATGTAGAGTCATCCTCCTTAGAAGCTGCCAAAATATTTTAGGTGTGTTATTCACTCTTTAACACTTTTTTGTTGTCACATTTATAGCCCAAGACATATGCTTTCTCAATGTGTATATAGATAATACATCATTTTCACCTAATTATGTACCAACTATATATACACACACACATTCACATACCAAGTTTTAATTTCATTTTAAAACAGCTAATATGGAATCATTACTTTTTAAGTAGTGCTGCTTGGTATTTCCTTGTTTGCACATACCATGATTGATTGAACAAGTACTGCCTTAGTTTCTGTCTACTCACTTTGTTCTCGATACTTGGGCTTTTGATTTGAGGAGTTGGGATGGTGATTGTTTTACAACCCTGAATGTCAATTAAAATTCAGTGTGTTTTATTTTTAAATAGATGAATATACTTAATTTTTACTTATTATTAACTATGTGTTTTGATTGCGTTGATGTCATAGCATTGTCATTCCTTCAATCCTACATAATGTTCTATAATTGTTCATTCTCTAATATGCCTGGTATTTTTTTCCAAAATATAATCACACACACATGCACACACACTCAATTCTCGTGTAAATATTTACATAGTAATAAAGACATGAGGGTTCAAGCCACCTCTTCATTACTTATTCCCTTGGTGACTTTGAGTAGGGATTAAATCCTATTAAAGCTTCCTTTTCAGTATCATGGGAGCTAATGTGGTGGCTATTTTACAAGGATTTTGAGATGATTTATACAAACTTTATAAAGTCATACGTCCATTGCAGGGCACATGATAATCACTCAAAATGTTAATTACGCTATTATTATTTACCAATAGCCCTTACACGGTGCACTGAAAACTATTTCTTGATTTGTTTAGACAATAATTCTTAACTCATTGTTATAAGCATGTGGCCATTAACACTGTAACTAATTTCAAAGCTTTTAATCCTCACTAGATTTTTGCTAATTCTGTTTATATGTGGGGAAAGATGTCATTTACAATCTGTTTAGCCATAAATATTTTAATTAGATATCTAACTGAATGAAAACATTTCTTCCCCCCAAAAAAAACTTCATTACTAATCTCATTCTCTGAATCATTCACGTTACCGGGCATGCTTTATTTTATGGTTAATCCAAGAAACTTTGGAACACAGCATTCCTGTAGGTAATTAACACTGAAGGTCATATTTGTCTTTAGAAGGTGATGGATTTTCCCTTGAAAATTCTGCACATGATAGGTGTGTTTCTGAAGAAGTTTCAGGAGGAAAAGATCAACATGGAAGTCTGGGGGGAGATGCAAAAAATCTCAACTGAACGTTTTTAGTAATGATTACACCAAATCTCCCATGCAGTATATATGAAAATAGCCAAAACAGAATATGCACTGTCCCCAATGGGTTTCCATCTAAGGACTCTGATATTTGCACAGGTGCAAATTCCACAGGTGGAATTCATGTTCAGTCTGCTCAGAATGTCGTTTGTATACTGTATTTGGGCTCTGATAAACCTTCTCTAGAGAAGGGTTTTCTCATTAAATTGCAACTTGCATGACACTTCACTCCAAATATGCTTCCTTCATAGGTAATTATGATTCTTTCAACTCCCCAATATATAGTCCTGCCATTATTTTCTCCTCAAAGCACTGTATCTTCTCAATCTTCTCTGATAGCCCTGCCTCCTTTTCCCTGGTTAATTTTGCTGGCTTTAAAGGAAATTACTTTCTGTTTAAGGAGCTACTGGGAGGCTGGTATAAGATAAAAAGAGATGTTTCCTCCTTTTAGATGTTGTATTTTTATGTGAAAATATTGGCTCGTGAGAATTTAACCAGGAAGATTGGGTAGTTTATATTTTTGCTAAACTGACAACTTTTTGAAATCAGTGCCTGCTTTCTCTGGTGTTTGTGTCCAGCTTCTATCTGCAGTTCTCCCATAATATGATGACTTTTACTGTCATCAACAAATTTCTAGGTGTTTTTAGGTCTGTCCTCCTTTAACTGTTTTTATTTTATTTGTATCTTGCTCAGTGTTATTTTCAGAGTATCATAAAGAATCATTCCCAACCAAGAGATCAATAGCATTACAACCCTCGAGCTCATCTGAATATCACGCATTTCATGCATTTTCCAAATGTAGCCTTCTCTCCACCAAGCTAAATTGCCACCCTACTTAACATCATCTGGCCAACATGGAAAACATGATCTAGCTCTTTTCTATACAATCTCTAAGTACAGTGATCCTTCCCCCACCCCACCACCATTTCCAAGTATTTTCGTAATTGATAATTTTTGCCCAGCTACTTGAGAGCTGAAAGGGAAATTTATTTGTTACTTTACACCTCCACTCCTGAATCTCAAAATTAAAGACACTTAAAGAGAGCCCGTAGATGAGTCTGGTCCTGGCACCATGGGATCAACAATGCCATCCTGACCAAAAATAAATTGGGAAAGAAGTGTAACAGATAAGGTATCAGTGGCTGGGAGAGTTCAAATAGAGTCTAGAGGCTACTCTGGAGATTACTCTTATTCGGGCTTCAGTTAGACATTGCTACCTATCATAACCTGCAACCCCCCACCAGGACCATTCCAGCCAATCCTAAAGAACACCTAGGGCAATATATAAGATTCTACAAAGGTTCCATGCACCAGGGTAATTTTCCAGAAACCTACAACTCCCAGATGGGTCCCTGGACCAGATAAGTCCTAAAATCTAGAGGACCCAGCCTCTCCAGAACTCAGCTAGTTCCATCTCCCTATTCCATATTATAGACAGCCCCTTCCAATATGAAAAAGTTAGAATGGCCATAGGCCAAATACTCCTAAAGAGTGGGTTAGAAAGATCAAAGGAGATGGTGAAGTTATACAGAGAAGATAGAATGACTGCTGAATCATTTTATTGCTATTTCTTTTAGTCTCCCATATCTTAGAGCAGCTAGATGTAAAAACATAAAATTGTGGAATTGTAACCCACGCCAAATTCTGAAATCTGTTCTACAACTAATTGTTGCACTGTGCTTTGAAGTGTATTGTTTTTTTGTATATATATTATTTTTCACAAAAATGAAAAAAGTCAATTATGATGGTAAAAAATGTTTATTCCTTCTAGCCTCCAATGTTCTGGAGTAGCTAAAAGGAAAAATCTGAAATGATGGTATGGTAGCCCATGACATACTCTGGGGTCTGTCCTGTAACTACTTTTGAAGAGGGCTTTGAAAACTACTGCTTTTTTCTTTCATTGCTTTGTACATATGTTATATTATACAAAGAAAAAAAAAGAGTGCCTGTAACAACACACAGAGGAGAAAACACACAGTGAACAATCTATGATGCATCAACTATCACGATGAATCTGTGTCTGGCTGTCGATCCATTGAAGAGTTTTCTACTTACATGCACACCCAGGCTTCCTTCCACTGAGGCCAGACACTTTGTTCTCCTACAATCATAGCTGAGGATGTCCAATTGCGTCATCGACATCATGCCAAGGACGCTTTCCTATACCTCACATGCTATGTGTTATGAAGGTTGGCCCATGTACCCTTTGAGACCGCCATGTTGTTTTCTAAGAAAACTTCCAGTTGGCTGCAGAATGACTTCTTTTCTTACAACAGGATTAAAGTGTCAACTGTACTTTTCTGGCAAGTGCACTGTGTCCTTTTCTCCCTTCAATACCATGTTGGATCCAGCTCATCCTACTAAATCATGTAGATATTCTAATCTGCCATATCTCACCTCACACTTCCCAGCTGGGGCACTCAATTTTGAGTTATCATGACAATTCACCACTGAGGAAAACCGTTCAATACCTCTGTCAGGCTGCAGAAAGTGCTACAGGAAAGAACAGGCTAAACTAGACACTTTGAAATATCTCTTTAAAATATTTCTCTCTCTCAATAAAAAAATGCCCCTCTTCAACATCCCTCCCTTTTTTGACAAATTCAACACTTTATATCTCTACTTTAAACCACTGAAAATGTGTATGTATTTTCTCTCAATATTTAATCTATGCTTTCTTCTGTTTGTGTTCTCAGGTTTATTCATAATTTAGTACAAGCAAAAATGAGGCAATAATCACTTGCCCCATATTTGTGTAAATTTCCTTGTAGTTCAGTCACTAACCCCACTAGAAATGCTTTACCAGGTAAGGATATGTCCATTTGTACATACTGGAGTAAAACAAGGAAATGCCAACTTGATGGACATATCTAAAATCCCTTTAATTTTTGTAACACAGTATAGAGTTAGCTATCTTGTCACAGTCCTACTTCTTAAATTAATTTTTCCTCCATCTTTTCTTTGAACCTATCCTTTCTTTTTAACAAGCATATTTAGTAGATAACCATAAATTTTCAGATTCACTTTGGAGTACACAAATATCTATTACTTTTGGGGTGGGCTAAGCTAACCCAACAGCCCATTAAAAATTAACTGTGATGAAATCATATACACCAAATTAATGACTACCTATGTTTATAAAAAGACATTGACAAAAATGCTCATTGCAGAATCCTCACAAAAGCCAAAAAGGGAAAACCCAAAGATCCATCCACAAAGAAATGAAACATATGCATAGCATAAGATATTCATTCAGTTAAATATGAGCAATGAAAAAGAACTGCTCAAGCTACATGCAGGGACACAGATAAGTCTCAGAAACATACCATGGAGTGTAAAAAAAAATAAACCAGACAGAAAAGCCTATCTTCCATTATGTTCTATTCACATGAAGTTCAAATCAGGGAAATTTAATCCATAGGGACAGAAGTCACAAATGTATTTACCATGGGGGATGTTACTGGAAGAGGAATGAAAGGGTTCCGTCATGTGGGGACGATGTCACGTTTCTTTACTTGGCACCACTCTGCTTCTCAATTTGCCTGCTTTCATTGTGAAAATTCCCCATATGCTACATTTAGAATTTATACACTTTTCTGTATGTAGGCTGCACAACAAATAAATTGTTTACCTAAGAAAATAAGCCTATGAAACAGAAGAGCTTGAGACCGACAAACTAGACCGTTTCCATGGAGCAATATGTTTCTTGCATGGTATTGAACAGGTTCTGTGAGATGAACTGACTGCAGTGTATTCCCTCCAGAATCATCATTTCATATCCTTGTTAGATACTTCAATCCCAGCATGAGGACTGGGGGGAGCTGCTGCCACGGGGGAAGTGTGGCTATCACAGTTCCATCCTCAGGGCTCCTGGAGGGCTTGTTCAATTGTGTACTTATTGTTTACAGCTCTACCTTCTTTACTCCGATGCTCCATAGAGCTCAGCAGGGAGAGGGCAGCTATCTTTTCCCCTGCACATTCCTCTTATGTGCAGCCCCTCTACTCAGTTTCGTAAATCACTATTTCTGCCAAGGAGCCAGTCTTTGGCCATCGCTATCTGCTTCCAGGGGAAGTTCCCACGAATGCATTTGCATTTCTTGGATATCTTCAGGTCACTGGAGATGATAACCATATTTTATTCCTGGCTCATTTACGTCTTTGGAGCTCATCTATTTATGGTGTATCTTTCATCGTATTTCTTTAAGCCAGGGTTGATGGTTAAGGAATGAAATGACTGAGCCTGATAGAGGGTCCTCCTAAGTACTATTTGAGGTATTCAAGCACATTTTATTCACGTGGTCTTTATGCTTTACTTGTCAATGGTTTAACTAGTTATTTTTAGAATGCCACTGAAAAGGGACACGGGTACACCTTTTGGATTCTCCTTCCTTATGGGAAGTGTCAGTTATGTCAAATCATTGCCAACTGGTCACTACTGGGAATGATAGGCCTATCCATTATTAATTAAATGTCAAGAGTTCTATCTGGCCAGCCTATTTTATACAGGGAGAAAGAAGGGGAAAAAAGAGGAAAAATATCCTCTTACAGATGATATCAGAACATCATTAAGTTTCAAACTTCATTCCATGGTAGTTTTTCTCATTAAATCATTTGAGGTGTTTGCATTCATTTTGAAAGATAAAGAGTTTGCTTATCAGCCAATAAAATTATGATGTTTAAGATGTGTGAGTTTTATATTCTGAAGCAGCTAGAAGGAAAAATCTGAGAGGATCGTATGGTAGCCCATGACAAACTCTGGGACTGTCCTGTAACCACTTTTTGGAGAGTACTTTGAAAACAATTGCTCTTTCATTTCTTTGCTTTGTATATATGTTCTAGTGTACAATTTTAAAGTTTGAAAAAAAAAAGATTGGTGGGTTTGAGCAAACGGATAATTTATTATTAATTGCTGTATCCATTTGCACGTTTGGCAAGAGACACCACTAACCTCCATGGAAAGGAAAGCTCTGAATAAATAAATTGCAATTCTCTACCAGGTCTCATATAGGAAATATGACTAAGAAAGCAATTTCTTCAGGGTCCTCTAAAAGGTCATTTTACAAAACAGTGGCTCTTGTAAAAGGACTGCATTAGATTACTTGCAATTCATTGTTTAATTTTTTGGAGTTCAGTCACAAGAAGACAATATAAAATGTTAAGGCTTAATATATGTGTGTGTGTATAATGAAAATTATTATTCCTTCTTTCAAGGAGTCTAATGGGTTTCCATGGAAACATTAATGCTTATATTCAAGCGCGCTCAGGAGGCAAATATTATTTTAATCACTTTAATTCCTACTGTTTCTCTCAGTGTCTCTTAATTCATGCCAGAATTTTAGGTTTCTTGGTTCCCAAATTATCTCAGCTGCTAACCTGATAAGGCAAGCTTTACCTGCCGTTTTCCGCATCTCGAGAAAATTATAAACGGGTCAGCACGATAAAGGAATGTGAACTTTAAGTCTAAAAAATATATTCAAAATATAATTTGAGCAAAGTATAAAAATCACTCATTAAAAATTCAATTTAACTCTAGCTTATTCATTCTACTTCAGATAATCTAGGTTACTTTAAATTGCTACTTACTGCATTAGATATTTTTCATCATCCTATGCAGATACTTTTATGTATTTCTTTCTTATTGACATTCCTACCTAATTTTGAGCAAAAGTGTAGGAGTCAGTGAAACGGAAATATAGGGTATGGCTTTAATTAATGGTGAATACCCTAAGGTTTGGCTGAAACAATGAATACAGGCTACATAATTGTTTCATTGCATTCATTTTTTCTTTTACTGAACTAATCATTCTCTTGGGCAATAAATAGCAACTCTCTACTCCACTCCTAACACTGCCTCTAGGCACCTGGGATTCATTTCTGCACCAAACAACCAAATACATTTACGCCTGTAAGTCTAATTTTCAGAAAGACATACAGAGAGAGGCAGTAATAATAAAACATAGCATGAACATGAGAAAAGCATAATTTTTAGGAAAAATATAATTCAGAGTAAACAGACTATAACAATGAAAGCTCTTTATAATTTCAACTTTAACCTATGAAAAATCTGTGAAATATGGCATAGAATCATCAAAGATCATTAAAATACTGTTTATTCTAAATATCGAAAGTATTGGTTGATTATTTAACTTTAGCACGCTAGAACCAATAGAAATTGCATTTATCATTTTATATAAGTAGAATCAATTTAATATTCATTACAAGCAAATCGATGATAAAAGAATTGGGCCAATTATTTTTCATTATTCAGAAGTAACACACTATTAGAAAAGTTATTACTGAAATTTTAGTTTTCACATTGTTTTTCTACAAGTACAAAAATAAGTTAATGCCAGAAGTCTTTGAAGTATGCTTTCAAACTTTAGTGAGTAATAGGATGCCCTCAGAAGCTCACTAAAATTGCACATTCACAAGCCTATCCCAAATCTCCTATTGCTCTGGGATATAGTAAATAATCTGTAATGAAAAAGCTAATAACAGATCCTTTCAATCCCACACTCTGGATTTAATCTGTGGCACTCATCTGTTATCTCTGCCTGTCAAACATCCCTACTCTCACCAGTCAAGGGGAGGACGGGGTGGGGGGAGGAAGAGGAGGGAAGGGAAGGGGCTGGGGACTTGGAATGGGGTAGGGGGACTTGAAATAGGGAAGGGGACTTGAAATGGGGAGGGCTGGAAGAATAAGTAGAGGGAAGGAAAAATAGACCAGGTTTTGATTTGCTTTATGAAGAAAATAAATAGAACAAATTTCACCTGGAGTATTAGAGAAGCGTGTATAAAGAAGATGGCTCTGCAAAGCTGCATGTTTCCATCCCTCTCCCTAACACTGCTACCCTTCCCTGTGTTCCTTCTCTGTAAGCTACAGTCATGATTTGCACATTTCGTCTCCTTTGGTCCCAGCAGTGAAGCATTCGTGTGGCACCTGCCAGGAGTCCCTTGAGCAGTGATTTTGCACGTATCACAATTCCAAGAAGAAGAAGATTAGGTTGTGCTCCCCAATGATGGCTGTGAATTAAGGCAGGCTGGGAAGAGGCGGGTGTTGGCCATTTATCAGATGTAGAGTTCTGGTTCTTTAGAGACGCCAGGAGGGAGTGTTGGCCATTGATTGACATGACATCATGCTATTTTAAAGGTATATTGATTTCTTACTAAATGCTGGAATTTAGTTGTGCGATTCCACTAAAGCCCCGATTACTATCAATCTGTAATTACACGATGGCGCCTTACATTATATCCAATTTAAAAAAAAGAGCTTTTGTAATAACTTGCCAGTTAATGCATTACGTATTTTCCCATTCTTAGCGTAGAATATCCTAACTGTGAAGTTCTCATTGGCTATGACAGCTATGGAAAAAAAAAAACGTAGAATTCTTAAACAATATGTATGAAGACATGCCTAATGTATAATTAGTTTAGGGATTTAAAAATGTAGTGGACACTTTACGGAGTACTGAAATAGAGAACAAAATTAGTAAATATATATATTTTTGAGCTATTTGTTTCCATTAAGATACATGAAATATGTTTGCTAGATGAAATTAAAGTGACATTTCCATCAACACTAATCTTGGATTTGGAATTCCATTTTTGTGAATTCCAAATTTTTCAACTTATTAATCAGTTCACTCTTTATTCTATATCTACAGTACCAAATTGTGTATGAAATCTACTCCTTTATCTGTTTGGGCCTTTGATACTCTCATAGCATACACACTTATTAGATGGAGGTAATATTTGTTACATTCTAGGATTTTTTGCATCAAATTAGGATTAAGGAATTTATAGCAGGGCCCAACACACAGTAAGTCCACGTAGGTTTTATTGTCACTACTACCATTATTATTATTAATTATTCCTACTATGATGAGCCTAATATAATGACAGTAGTAAAGCCCAAAAAAGCATAATGACTAAGCAAATATATTCAAAACAATTGACTTAAAACTTACAGGATGGGGCTGAGCTATTTGTAGTGATGCCTTTATCTGTGGCTTTATCCTTCTGAGTTTTCATTTCTTCATTAGGTTTGAGGCTGTGTTGCTGCTTGCCTTGCAGATACGGGCAGAAATGCAATGACACAGTCCTAATGTATGAGTGAAAATTTCCTCCTTAGATAACTTTTGAACTCTTTCCCCTGGAAACTTGAAAATGGTGGAATGCCAACTGTACCAGCAGGCAATATTGCTTATGTAGAAAAGGTCCCTGAAAGGGAAACTGCACCTGGGTTCAGGGAACACTAAATATCCTGTAGGTGCCCCTGCATTTGTAGCACCTCTGAATGGGGAAATGAAGTCACTGGGATGTGTTTCTCACATGCAACCTTGGGTCTCTGTCTGGGGACTTCTTACAAGGAATACAAGCCATATGCCTGCCTAACGCCCTCACTGCCTGATGCTTGCACTAATGTGTTACCTGAATAACCAGATGCTGTATCTCCAAGGAGGATGAGATGTCAGTCTAAATTGTGTCCATTACCAGAAACGCAAGTTCACTGCTTTTATGCTCAGGCTTGCTACCTTGCAGTCCTGTTCCAGTGAGGTTATTGCAGGCATCATCATACACATTGCATGTGCAATCAAAATAAAACCCACAAATGCAATTGTGCCCAATAATTAGGAATGTGCTCTTATCAGTTAAGCATAGGAGTACAGGAATTAATGATATCCTGACCCCTATTTTCACCATGGAAGGCCAGGTATGCTTTTCACGGTCCGGGTTGGGACTTATTGGAAAGACGTCTGGACCTCATTTGGTTCCAGCTGGCAGATTCCCAGGATTGGATGAACACTTAAATCTCCTTGATGTTCCTGATTTGGAAAAAAATCCCTCGATTTTTAAAATGCAAATGCTCATTTAGTTTTTAAAAGATGCCTTCACTACTACTAGGATATTTAAGACTCAGTTTATTTGATCAAGTTTGAATTTGACTACAGTAAAATATTTATTGCCCTATTTTGATGTGCCTAATAGAACTGTGATAGATAAACTATTGCTTATACTGCAGGTAACGTCTCTTCATACACACACAGAGAGAACTGCAATTTGAAAGGAGACATCGCAGCCTACGGTTAAGGTCTGAGAAAGAAATACCAAAGAGATTTTACTGGCTTATCTTTTGAGGCAAGGGATCTAAGATGCAGAGATGGGGTCAGAGGTGTGTTGAAGGGGTTGCTACATTACAGATTGGGGTGTCTTAGGGTGTCCCAGGAATCAGCCTTAACTCTGAAGTGGTTCTCAAGAAACACTGTGATCTAATGGACAGCATCCTATTTTAGTAGCAAGGAAAAGTTGGAGTCACTCTATGTAAAAGTAGACCAGTTGACCAGAGGAATTTCTAATGGATGTGAAAAAATGGAAGAGAAATATTTTTTATTGTGTCAAGAGAAGCTGATCCTATTTATAATCAGATATACTTGGGGGTTAGTCTCTCAAGTTTATACTACTGGTTGGGTTAATTAGTAAAGTTACAGAGACTATCTCCCTTTGAAGAAAAAAAAACAAAACAAAAAGTAGGCAGCCACTAAATTCTTGCCACAAATCTGAACGGAGGAACTCTGACATGGTACCCAGTGATATAAACATATGGCTTGGGTGGAAAAGAGATATTAAGCCTGAGACTCCACAGTCTGAACTTGTTACCTGCCCTTGGCAAGAGAGCCCTGAGAGCTCCTCATTCAACCATATAGCCGGACAATATCCTGGAGAGAAATGAGAGATCTGAGCGCATGATTTATCCACTGGAAGTCAACATCATTCAAGCATATCTCTTAAGTGAATTGACCAGATCAAATTTTAAATCATTAAAATTAAAGTATATTTTTGACTTCAGCATAAATGGGAAATTAGAGGGGGAAAAAGGACTGCTGCAAACACAAAGAGCTCTTTCTTTTCTGTGTACATGAGTCGTTGTGTGAGTAAATTGTGTTTTTAAACATGTGAGCATAGATGCCATTTGCTATAAATTGGGATTATAATATACACTTTAGACATCTTGTTTTTCTAACTTAAAACATCATGAACCTGTCTCAGTCCACTAGTAAGGATGTAACACATTATTATTATTGTTATTATTATTGGATGGGAGGTTTTTTGGATGGAATTGAACCCGGGTCTCCTGCATGGAAGGCAAGCGGGAATTCTACCACTGAACCACCCGTGCACTCCTATTTTTAATGTCTACTTATGGCCATGTCAACAGCTTATCACAAAGAAGAGAACTACTCTTTAGGGATTCATTCTATTGCATTTTCTCTGTCAATGCGCCATCCTTCAACAAACACCCCACCAAATGGCACTTCCACAGTGACTAAGTTTCATCATTGCATCGTGACATGGAGATCCTTTCTTGGTGCGTCAGTTGAAGGCTGAGCTTAGCTGGGAGGCAACTGATATTTCTCTCCATGTTGCATTTGTCTTCAAGGAGGGATGACTGGTTTTCTTCATATGACTACAGCAGCTTTCAAGACAGGAAGGCCAGGGCAGCAAGGCAGTGACTTAGAAGGCACAAAATTCCATTCCCACCTTGATGGTTGGAAGTTAAGAGGTCAGCACATATTCAGATAGTCTCTACCCATTTGGGGGCAGAGTCACAAATAATCTTTGTCCACCCTTAATCTACCATGCCTGGATCAGATGACAAAGTCCCTGTTGTGGCATACTTAGGGGAATTTCTTTAATTAGTAGAAATGTCAAGCATTTTACCAAAATACTTAGGGACTATTCCCATGTTCTCTCCCATGAATATCCAGCTTATATTACTGAACTAATTTCTACCCGTTTTTGTTCTTTTCCTATTTTTGGGTATTTACATACTTTATAACTTTTAGATATCAAGCTATAGCATGTTTTAAATATTTTAAAAATATTTATACTTCTTTTTAAATTTTGTTTCTAACCAATTAAGACATCTATGCTCACAAAGCTTGTCTGTTCTTTTACAAATTCCATTTTTTTGTCTTTATGAATCAGTCTACTCATTTTCTGGATTCATATATATTGCTAAAAGCTTTTCCTTTTTACAATTTTAATATATAGGCTTTTAACTTAGGTACAATTATGGTTTTACATCATGTTCACTACTTCCAAATAATTATAACAATTTCTTAGAAATTAATTTTATACCAAGAGAAAACACTGGTACCACAGATTTAAATGCCATACCCATTAAAAATTTAATTCTTGGGTATAAATGAATTTTTCTTAGGCATCTCTTTTCTGTTTTATTGATTCTTTGTATAGTCTTCTCTCAAGAGCATTCTTTTATTTTTTATTTTTTCTTTAATCTTATAGTGGTTTTATATTTACAGAAAAGTTATGAAGATAGTATAAAGACTTCTCATACATACCGTGCTTGGATTCCCCTATAATTAATGAATTGCATTCGGTACAATTAATGAGCCAATGATGATTCACTCTTCTTGACTCAACTCCCACATTTATCCACATTTCCTTAATTTTTTTACCTAAAGTGCTTTTTTTCTGTCCAGGGTCCCCACATGCAATTAGTCTTCATGTCTCATTAGGCTCCTTGGGGTTGTGGCAGTTTCTGAGACTTTCCTTGTTTTTGATGACTTTAAAAACACTAATGAGAACTGCTCAGATATTTGGTAGAATGCCCCTCAACTGGACTCAGTCTGATGATTAACTCGTTTTAAGACTGGGGTTTTGGCAGGAAGACCAAAAGGTAAAGGACTGTTCTCATCACAGCATATTGAAGGCTATGAAGATATTGATTATGAAAACCAGGCTGAGATAGTGATTGGGGGAGTTCTCTTTTGTAAATACATAGCACCCTTTGGAGGGAAGTCACCACAATCAACCCATTTTTAAGTAGCAGAGATTTAAGTTGCTTCTCCTTGGGTGCATAGCTATCTTCACCAATTGGGAATTTTTCAGCACAGGAAGTTTATCTGTTCTCCCCCATTTATTGATTCATTCAATAATTTATATCTACAGACTTGATATTTATTTTATAATTTAGGTTATAATCCAATTCCTCTCTTTAATTTTTGTTCCTCAGTTGTTCCAGCTTTGGTCTTTGGGAGTGTATTCATTTGGCTCTTTTGATCCATGTCCATCAATATGCATGTATGCTCTTTTGAGTAGCTTCTAACTTTCTGACACTACAAGACTCTCCAACCTTACCTTGTATATTTTCTGCTCTAGTGTAAGACTTGGTCATCTCTCCAAGGAGTCCTGGGGTATATCATTTCTTCATCCACTCATCAACTGAAGGTCATCCTGGCTGCTTCCAGTTTTTAGTAACTATCCATAAAGCTGCCATAAATTTGCGTGCCTTGGTTATTGTGTGTACATATATCTTCAAATCAGCTGGTCAGAACCTAGGAGTATAAACACTGGAACACATTGTAAGTCTATTTTTAGCTTTGTAAGAAAGGGCCATCCTTCTCTTTGCAATGAATTTTCAGCATTCTTGAAAATAGGTTGATATTTGGAATGTCTACTCCATTTCTTTTATTCTGACTATTGCTAGTAAGGACAGTTTTATTTTTTATAGTAATGTTCTATTAAAATTACCTTATTAATTATAGCATATACTTTTCATAAGCCAGTTTATTTTTCAGGTAAAGAAAGTTGTATTGCATAAAGGAGATATATTCTCTGATTTTGAATGTCTTAACCAATTATTTCATTCTTTTCTCTATCTATAATCTAAGTAACCTTCAAAACAGCACTGACTATAAGACAGCTATATTATTGAGTTTTCCATGACTTATAGGAATGGGTTTAGACTTCTACTAATTAAAGTGATACTTGCTTCTGGTGAGTAGTAGTTAGAGTCTAAGCAATTTCTTTCAAGAGTGAGTTCAGATGTTAAATGATGCATTTTATTATTATTTCTTATATTTAATTCTATGCATTATCCTTCCTATATTCTGTCATTTAGGTATTCTTTTTTTTTTTTTTTTTTTTTTTGGTCTAAGGAAGATATGACTAAGCAGAAATTAGGGGAAAAATTAAAAGCTTTTGAAGTTTAAATTCTAAGCCTTTTGTAAGTTGTTCTGCACATAGAAATGAAAGTATTTCTTTAGAAATTGGGTTTTTCTTTATTTCCATCCCTGGAAAGACCCTCCTTAGGAGAAGGCAGGGCAGGCTTGTGATGGTGCAGCAGCAGCATGTGTGACTAAGCCTCAGGGCCTTACTCAGCCAGGACTGATTCCAGTAGAGAACTCCCCAGCACCCTATAAGCCTACAGTGATGGAGGACAAAGGGGTGGCATGCGTGAGCTGCTCAGTCCAGATCAATAGGAGTTATGTTTCTGTTTGCTAAAGCTGCTAGAAATGGGCTTGCTTCAAAAATGGGGATTTATTAGCTTATAAATTATAGTTCTGAGGTCATGAAAACATCCAACTCAAGGCATTAACAGGAGGATACCTTCTCTAAAGAGAGGCTGCTGGCATCCGGGATACTCTGTCATATGGGAAGGCACATGGTGGCATCTGCTGGTCCTTCTCTCCTGAGTTTTTCTGCTTCTGGCTTCTGGCTCCAGGGGGTTCTTCTCACAGTACCTGTGGGCTCTCTTGGCTTCTCCAGGGCTTTTCTCTATGAGCTTCTCTTCATTTCTTCTCTTTGCTTCTTTGAGATCCCTGGGCTCTTTCTGAGGGTCTTTTCTCCTCTCCTAAGGACTCCAGGAAGAGGATTCAGATCTACCTGAAGTGGGGTGGGTCACATTTCAACTGAACAACCGAATCAAAAGGTCCCACCCACAATAGGTCTGTACCTACAGAAACAGATGAACAGAATATGGGCTTTGCTGGAGTACCTAACAGCTTCAAACTAACACAATCTCAATCACTCACAGTGGGTACTGGCCTATAAGTGGGGAGAGTGGAGTCCCTCATTCTTACATGACTTTATCCTGGATGATACAAAATTCTGTTATCTCCATAATATAACAAAGAGGATAACTGCCACCCCCCATTAGTTAAGCCAATCAAAAACAGATAATACAAATTGAGCAATTGTTTGGATATCAAAACCACGCAAATAATTTTCAGCAGCAGAAGGAAGGCCAACTTCTAGCCTCCAGGGAGCTCAGCAGCCAGTAAATCGACGTGTTTGTTTATTCCCAGCATTTCTAATTAACCACATTAAAGCAAAACTGTGCCTATATCACTCTAACCCATAGACGGAATAAAGCTGAGAAGCAAGCTAAATGGGGGGCAAGGGGAGACTTGGAAACCTATAGCAAGCCAAGTTTAGAAATTTTCAACCAAGTATAAAGACCACATGGTTTCAGGCTTTGTATTCTAATGCCCAAACTCTTTTGTCATTTTATTACAGTGTAGCAGACTGAAAATACGTAGGTAGGTAGATAGTCGATGACAATTTATTTGTCAAATATGAAAACTCCATTTGGAGAAAGTAAAAATCATTTCCTTTGTAAAAGAGAACATATCATATAACAATTCAAATATATTAGGATTGCTTTTACCCCTTGATAATAATTGTCATTTGGAAAGATTTTTCCCAAAGAAAGCATGTCTAACAGATTGATGATCATTACTTCATACGTTAAAAAATAATATTGCTTAGTTCATTTCCCTGGCAGATTTGGACTACTGAAAAATACATGATGTATACCTAGTATGCTCAATAATTGCTAAACTGTGATAAACTGTGAAAGAAGCTGCATAGTTTTCAGACACTGAAAATAAGCATGCTAATCCTTCCTAATGCAAATATTCCAGTAGGCTGACATTAAAACAGCCATTAAGCAGAAATCTGCAGTACTGCATAAAAATAAAATGGCTGCTTGTCCTGCAAGGACAGAATTCATGTGGGCTATGGCTATTAAAAAACTACAAAGAACTGACAAACACTTTATTTGCTGAGGTCATGCTTGCCTCCAAAAGCCAAAGCAGGAACACCCTGAATTTTACCTCCCTCTTCCTTTGACTCTCTTCTTGGGAAAAATAAAACTAGGGCTTCCAGCCTTCTCCTATCCATGTCAAAAAGTCTCTGCCTTTAAAAACCCTCAGCATTAAAAACCCTCACTAAATGTTATCAAGAGATAAAGAGGCATCTAATCAAGAAGATAGCATTGATTTGTAGAGGAGAGGAAGTTTGGTTTTCTTTCTTATTTATGCGGCTTAAAACAACATTTATTACCCCATTGTTTCTGTGGGTAAGGAATTTGGCAATAGCTCTGCTGTGTAGTTCTGACTCAGGGATTCTCTAATGCTTGCAGTCAGATATCTGTCAGCAGGTCCTGCCCTCACCTGGAGGCTTGACTAAGGAGTTGATTGCAAGAGGGCTTATCCGGCAGGCTGGGGCAGGTGGCCTCCTTTCCTATCTGGATTTTTCCAGGAAGTCTCCATTTCTAGCCATGTTGACTTCTGCATTGTCTTTTTGAGGTTCCACCTTACATGGCAACCAACTTCTCCCAGATTGAGGGCTCTATGATGTTGGTATTTACCAGGAAGACACATCTGTGGGCTCCAGGAAATGCCATGATCTTTTGATAGACGTTGGTGTGTGAGGATGAGAGAAGGTGTGTGTGTCTCTGTCTGTCTGTTCATGGTTTCTCAGTGTTTGTGTTCCTCCCCCAAGACGTTCAAATACTAACCCTATGTTTCATGAATATGATCTCCTTTGAACTGGGGTTTTGGCTGGATAATTAGCTCAGATGAAGCCAAACAGTATTCAAGTAGGTTCTAAACAAATGCAGTGGGTGTCTTAAGAAGAGGGAAATTTGGACGGAGAGATAGGCAATGTGAGTATGGAGAATACATGTGAAGATGGAGGCAAAGATTGGATTCATGCATCTATAAATATCACAAGGGATGCTGGGGACTGCTAGGAAAATATCAAAATTAGAAGAGACCACGAAGGGAGAGATTTCCCCTACACGTTTGATATCCCTACCAAAATACCTTGATTTCAGTCTTCTGGCCTCCAGAACTCTGAGATAATAAATTTCTGTTGTTCTAAGCCATTGAGTTTGTGGTACTTAGTTCTAGGAGCCCTAGAAAATAAGACAACTCCTGCAATTAGGGTGGATAAACTTGAAATGGCTAATATAAGACACAGGTCATAAGCAATGAGGCCAAGGTGAATTACCAGGTTTGTTGCCAGTCTGAGGCCAGGTTTGCACATCTGGTCCCCTACATACACCACATATATCTCAGGTAGAAATAGCTCATAAGAATATGGTAGTTTACTGTCCATTTTTCAAAATGGCCTTCGGTGTGCATTGCCTTATGCCAACTGTGTTGATGAGACACAGCTGATTGCATGCTTTATCTTATTTAATTATCAAATATACTTGTTCGAGAGCAGGGCATAGTCTGCATTGCTTCAAAAATAGCAGCATCAATTTTGATCACTTTGCTCTTTTATCTTTTAAGAGCCATTATGTAATAGTGACTTGTCACCTTGCACAAAATACTATGGAAAACAGCTATGCTAATGGAGTAAAAAATGTTTTCTTCCAACTGAGTTTAGTTACTTGTGTAATATTTATGGACATATTGACCACTTTTATCAGCTAAAAAATTATATGTATCTTCACTGGCCTTGTGAACAATGATTTCTCTTTTTACTGAATTAATTTAAACAATTAAATGCTTTGGAAATGTTAGTAGTTTATTATATAAGTGAACGTCAAACCAAACTAAATGAGTCAAAAAGTGAACATCTATATATGGCTATGGAGAAAAATAAGTAATAAGTACTTAAAAAAGTAACTTATTTTAAAACTTTGTTTCTTAAAGTAGAAATGTTTCAAATATCATTAGGAAAAACTCATTTTGCATTCTAAACCAAAACTGATTAAATATGTTTTATTGATCTCTTGATTAGTGATTTAAAATACGTCTCCTACAATGATATTCTTCAGGCTAAATTTAAAAAATGAGAACTCAGAGTTCCACCTTTAAAATAAATTGTTCCCCATTATATTTTATGACATCTCTCAAAATTTTCTCTCAACAATTACACAAATTATGCATCATAATTGCTTAAAAGTGACGTATTTTGCAAACTGGAGATATATAAAATATTGGCCCTGTTTCTCAGACTGGAGTATTCTAGTCCTGATCCAACAGAATTTATCAATCTCCATGAACCAAATTATCTTCCTATAAATATAAAATAAAGAAAGTGATTAAAATAACTTCTAAGTTATCTTCCATTTCCAAAATCCCATAATCCCATACTATGTCTATACACAGATGCACTTTTACACTCTACGGTTTCTCCCATGCTGAGGTGAGTTCGGTTTAGAGTTTCCTATGTAACAGAAGCATAAACAAAGACATTTATTGCATGAGAAAGTGAATGAAAACTACTCAACTGGTCAAAAATAAACAACCCTAATGAGTTAGAATTAAATAATAAAATCAAAAACTTGTTTTCATCAATAAAGAAGGTCCATTGCAATGAAGCATGATATTCTGTCCTGCCTTGTGTTTTCATCTACAACTGAGCAATCATCCATTGCAGATGGCCCCTCTGACTACATAATTTACCATCCCATAAATTCAGGATGGCATCTTTCAGGGTTTTGTCAAGTAAACAGAAGATGCTCCAGGTATGGAAGGGACGTTTTCCTATAAGGAAACAGAGGCTTACATCACCATAGGACAGGCTTGAGGAGAAACCCTGAGAAGTCAGGGCAGATGTTAGAAATCTCAGGGGAAGTTCCCAGCAACACCACAACCAGTTACTCAGAGACTGCCTTTCTCTCTAAACACATGCAGGCACCTTTCTCTGCAGAAATAAGCATCCATGTCCCCTTCTACTGTCAACCTCTTGCATTTCTCTTGGGCACCCCCCGACCTGGCCCCTTACCAGGAAATGGTTTCTGGTGAAGGCAGTTCTCGCAATTCTCCCTCTGATGAGAATGGAAAGCATGGGTGCTGAGCTGATGATAGAAAGGTCAGTAATAAAGACTCTCAGGTTCTCTGTCTAATATAGAAAGAGTAGTGGGCTTCCCAACTATGCACCAATATGAATTTTATGGCAAGGGCTTCCCACCATCCTTTGGGTAACTTATTCTGTAGACACCTTGGATCCCACTAAGCAACTGAAGAAGGCTGGACCTCCCAAGAATACTACAGCAGGTCTGCAGAATGCAATTCCCATACTATCTGCAGGGAGCGAGTGGAACTGCAAAACAAGGTAGAAAAACAAGAAGAT
>PVIY010028545.1:0-32976 GCA_004026745.1 Myrmecophaga tridactyla | reverse complement strand
AAAAAATCCTAGAATTAAATACAAACAGAAACAAATGAACCTAATTATGTATCAAATTGACAACAGAAAGGGACAAAAGAATATAAAATAACTTTTAAAACTTAGTACTCTGAATGTGCACCCTTAATGAGATACTGTCTAAGGAAATTTTGAACATGCTCGGTGAATGGCGGTATGTCCAGAATGAACAGTGTGCCGACGGGTGGTGGCTACTCTGACAAAAGTGACACTCACCGAGGACAGGGTTGGCAGGCAAGACCAGGGAAGGGCTCAGGGCCAAATGTGTGTCCTTTCCACCTCCATTTTCTGCACACTAAAAACCAAAGCCAGTGATTATAACAAGGCAGTTGCCCCATTTGAGACTGTGGGTCCCCATAAGCTGTGTTCTCCCCCCACACTATGTTGTTGCACCCAGGGCAGGGGAAGGTGCTGCTCTCCTTTCACACCCAAGCTGGGTGCCTCTGCATAAGCATCTACCTGCAATGGCAGTGACTGATTTGGGCTCAAGCAGCGTTGTGGCAAAATGTATCTTAGCGAGACCTGGGAACTCTGTCCATGAGGCCTCTAGGCTGACCTCGGACCACAATCATGATACTTCTTCCAGCAATTCCCTTGTGAGTCTGCTTGTTTTTCTTTGTCCAACATTATTCTGAGAGCAAGAACACCAAGGGACCAGGAGATGGCTGGCAAAGAAAACCATCATCGAGACAGAGCCACTAATTCCAGTCTTCCTCTGACCAACAAAGCAATCAAGAGGAATGATGCTTCAGGATAAAGGACAAAAGCATTTCTAGTATATTCATGAATTTGATGATTTGCTGATACAGGGATTGCACTGGTCAGCAGCACATTTTGGTATTAAAATGTCTCTTATGTTATGAAAAGATACTGACAGAACTTGGAAATCTAAAGAGCTGGCATTCTTATGTGAAATGTTCATGATTTAGCTTTTTTGTTTTTCAGGCAAAGCCCCGGGAAATTAGGAAAAGTGGCCCTTTGGCTTTCTGCAGCCCCCATCAATCCTCACCCAACCAGACTGTGGTGCTGAGAGGTGGGACACGTTCTCTTGCTGCTGATCCCAGCCCCATCACCCCAGGGTAGGTGCTAGCTGTTGCTTCCCTAATCACATAGCATAAAAATCCCCATGGCCCAGAAGTCTGGTCCTGTAGACTTCCACGAGCGGCCCCAAATGCAGCAGGCAAGGGGAGTGCACACACTATGGCTCCTGACTCCTGAGCAACTTCTGACTGCACCAGGGGCACCTGTGAGTTTACTCAGAAGTGCAAAGTCTGCAGGCCTCTGAATAAAGTGGTTTGGAAAGAATTAACATGCTCTTTATAGGATCTGTAAAGAGAATGAACAAAAGCACAATTGCACTGAACTCTCACAAGCCTCTAGTTTAAGACTGAACTATACACAACAGCTACTGAGAAGCAGCTCACCTGTAGACAACTCTTAACGCTTTGTGGTACATCCACCTGGGCCAGGTATTTCCTTCTTATCTCGCTTCTCAAAGGGCTCTGAAGCACTGCAGGCTAACCAAAAAAAGAGAAGTCAATAGCCTTAAGAGCTTCAATTCTAGAACAAGCTGGCACTGGGCATTAATGTGCAGACCTTTAGATGAAATCACTCCAAGTAATTCCTTCACCAACTGTTGTCAGAGCCAGGGTAGGGAACTTACCTGTAGTTACAATCCAAAATAAATTAAAAGACAAACACTATGAGCCTGAAGAAGTTTATGGCAGCACTGTCAGAACAGAAAAAAATTGAAAATATCTGAATATTCTTAGGTGAGTTCAGGAACCAAGTAATAGCATTAACCCCCAGTGTGTGTTTATAAGAAAATAATTTCAGAGTTCCAATATAGGAGGCCAGGAACAGTCCCTGTTCCTCTCCTATCTTTCACTGGCCATAATTTGGAAACAGAATGTCTCAAATTCCACTACTGGGCCTGAATGGGTTGAATCAGTGATTCGGGATGGCAGATAGGGGTTCTACAAATGCACATTGTTGGGAGAAGGGCCAACACCTCATTTCTTTACAATCAGCGTCACCTACTCTGCCTCCCCTGTCAACCCCTGCATAAAACTTCACAAAGTGGTCTCTTCCCTTTTCCAGGGTCACTACTGCTTATTCTATTTAGACACTAAAAGGACATGCAAAGTCACCCATGGATATATAGACAAGCATCTGCACAGAAAGAGCAGTTTTGGAGGAAAGCCACAGGTGAGGTGACTTAGCATATGCCAGAGGAGCAACAATGTAGTGGATGAAGAGACCCATATCCAACAAGGGGGCAGGAGGTTTCTGGGGCTACTGGAACAGTCTTGGGAACAGACACTTAAATGGCACTTACTGTTTAAGTCATCAACTACCAATGAATTATGTAACCTATTGACTAAACGGGCTTTGAAGGCTGACCAGAAACAGAACCCCTCCTAAGGACATTGTTTCCATGGGGAAAAGACTTAGAATCCAACTTTTAATATTGCATGCTCAATCTAGGTAAACAGCCTACTGTGGCTCACAACTCTGATCCTTTTAATTGCCAGAACGAAAATACTTCAAAATTTATGTAAGTTCATTAAATCAGGCTTGAACTGGGGTAATAACAGCAGCCAAGGGCTATAGAGTGTCTCAGCACCATAATGGGTCTGTAAAAGGGGTATGGGGACAAAGATTTGAAGGGTGGTAGAGCTAAGAGTGAGTCTCAAGAGGATTACGAGGAGGGTGCAAGCTGTGAGTGAGATGAGGATGGGCCTTTGAATCCCCAAGCCCTGCCTCTAGCCAGCCATTACGAAGGCAGTTCTTACCCTTACAGCCCCAGCCCCTGGATTTTCCAGGTCTAAAGTTGCATCGACCTCACTGCTTTGCAGATCTAGAAGCAAAAAAGGAAATTCCAGTTGGAATTTTGAAGAATACTTGTATTTGTCTTTCATGAATAGCTTTTAGATCAACAGAGTATGCTGACAATACAAATCCCCCTTGCTTCCAACACGCTACCCTTTAATAAGGGCACAAACCATTCATCACTGTTAGGGAGTATTAGTAGCCCAGAGAACATTTAAGAGCAGGAATGTGTTAGGAGACGTAAAGAAAAACAGATTTTATGTCACCTATAGCTCTTTCAATGATCTCTCATCCTTTAAATTGAGACACACTAGCCTAGCATTGCCCAACAGAACTTTCTGTGACAATGGAAAGTTTTCTGTTGTTCAATATGGTAGCCAACAGCCAAATGTGGCTTCTGAACATGAGAAATATGGCTAATGTGACTCAGGAACTGAAGTTCACATTTAATTTTCAATTAATTCAGCAGCTTCATGTGTAGCTCTAGAGTAAGTATTTCCAATTATTTCAAGCATTCTGGGAAATTCTGGGAACTAATCGTTTATGGAGTTAAAATCTAGATAAATACCAGTGAACAAACATCTGTGAGTAAACATCTTCACTAAGGTTTTCTTTGTAATTCTACTTTGAAAGATTGTCAGTTTTCCCTTTACTGACTTGACAAATATTATGGGTAAGATGCCAGAGAAGGGACTCTGAAGAAGCAGACAGAAGCCAAAGAAAGGCTAGTGTCTAGCAGCAGAGACAGGTGTTTAAAGACCAATTACAAAATGACTATTTAACTGCTACAAGGAGAACCCAGTGAACTGGCTAACAGTGAAGGTCAATTCAGGTCGGGTCAGGAGATGTTTCATGGAGCAGTGCAGAGACAGCAGGTAGCCACCCAGGCTTGCTGGCCACGTTTTGGGCTCTGGCCTTCTATCCTAAGAGCAATGGGAAATCACAGTGTGTGGTCAGATGCACATATTTAAGGGTGCTCTGGGAGTGGTGGGTGAAATGGGGTTGGGGGAACCCAGATGGAGACAGGAGGGTGGCCATGTAGGTCAGGTTAGACTTCAGAGTATTTACAAGGCCAAAATGACAGACCGTGATGTCTTGCATATGAGGAACGGAGGAGGTGCCAAGACCACAAGAACTGTGGATTTCTGGCTTACAATGCAGACAGGCCCTCTACTGCAGGAGGAAACAAAATCAAGAGCAGGTCTTGTTTAGATATATTAGGTACATCCAGCAAAGACCTGCTGAGCAGTGAAAACACAGAGGCCTGGGCTGAGGGAAGAGTTTTACCAGAGGAATGGAGAGGAAGGAGAAATCCAAGGGCAAACTGGGCCCGAGGTGAAGAGTTTCAAGAGTTTCAAAAGCTAGTGAGTGGGCAAGTGGTCAACAAAGGAATAACACAAGAAAGCCAGCTGGGTTCAGTAACTTGGTCTCAGGGACTACACCAAAGGCTGCACATGGGAGACAGGGCCAAGGCAAGATGCAACTAGCTGAGGAGCACACAAGGAAGAAAACTGGAGACAGTAAATACTGAGTGATTTTTAGGAAATTTGGTTGCAGGGAGGGGGCTGAATAAAGGCAGCTACAAAGGGCTCTGGGAAAGAAGGAGTTCTTAAATCATGTTTTATACATTCAGGAAGAGACTGGAAATGTTTAGATGCTGATGGTGTTTAGCCACGGTAGAGGGAAAGGGTGAAGATAGGAGAGGGGGGGATGGCTGGATTCCTGAGAACAGTGGATATGAAGGGGTCTGCAACCAAACTGGCTTAAGGGAAGGGAAAGGTGCCCTCCAGGAGAACAAGGGGAAAAAAAGGGAGAATGGCAGCAGCTACAGGCTTTCTGTAGAAATTGGCATTCATGACACCACTCGTGAAGGGCACTTAAATTTATTAATTACTTGATACTTTTTTTTTGTTCCCCAAATTAAAAGGGATGGGGGTTCTTTATTCAAGAAATATCTGAGTATCGTTTATACATGAAGCACCATAGATGCAACTGTGAGCAGGACATGGTTCTCTATCCTCCAGGGATAGAGAAAGTTTTTAAAGTATACTTCAGAAAAAAAATAAAGAGTGATAATAATGCTATGATGCTGTAACAGAGACCTGTGTGCAAGTCTTACACACAGTAAAAGTAAAGTGAGGTCCCCTGTGACCTCATTTTATAGCAAGCTTCACACACAACTGCATGCATGCATGCGTGTACCCACACACTCTCTCCCTCTGTCCCTCCCTCCCAGGATCCATACACTGTGTGAGGGATGCACACTGACCTTTGCTTGTGGCTTGCACCGGGCCATGCATCCTGTCAACTGGCTCCACAACGAATTCCTCAAAATGCAGAAATGAAGACATGCTTGTTTTCAGTGAGAACACTGAAAACTTTACAAAGCCACTGTAAAGTAATATGCCTACAATTGTTTCATTAACATATGAGAACAGACGTTTCACAAGGCTTCTCTTCTCATATGTTCTATTCTAATAGGCCTCAACAAAAATTCTATCAGGTAGTTGAGGTTCACTTGGACAAAAGACAGCTTTCTTAATGAGTGAGGGAGCAGGGCAAGTGAGAAGCAAAGGCTCAGATGTCAGAGCCTCTGCACTCAAGGCAAGCCTAATGCTGCAAAGTGTGTGGTTTGGCAAGAACTGTTGCAAGCAAAAAGCCAAAATGAAATGGAAGAAAATTGTCACTAGGTCATCAGAAATAATTCAAGGCTCCCTGTCCTCCTGAGACACTGATCTTAGTACAGTGCAACATTCATTGTGGTGTCATGATACCTACTATTCCCTTCCCGTGGGAGGTGTTGGACCCCAGCTGCCCCTTGGGGATGGGTTGTCTTGCTGAGCAGCTCACAGGGCAGGGTGGCCAGCTGACCACACCCTTGTGGAGGCCATGCTTCTGCTAAACCAGAAGCCTCACAGGTCATCTTAATGAACATCACCAATGGGTTCTCAGATTGGCTTCGAGATTTTAGAAATTATTCTATCCTTGCAATTAAATAGGAGAGTGAGAACGTGTTGCGGCCTGCTCCAGGGATAGACTGAGGCTTCATCCATCAGGATCCCTTGCTTGGGTCTGGCCTGGGTGATTTCTGGCCACCCCAAGAGCACTAGCTGGAAGCTGACTTCTGTCTCTGGAACAATGCCACCTTCACCTCGAGTTTAACTCACATAAAGTAGGGCTGGATCACCTGTGACAACAGACAGGTGGGGTTTCATGAGAGTTTACAGAACAGGGCGTCAACATCTCTGGCTGTCAGGGCCTGAATGTGTGGCAGAATTGGGCTTTACAATTACAATGAAGCAGCCAATCCTGTGTCATACACAGAGAACCCAAGAATTGTTCGACCAAATTGGCTTAGGGCATTCCCAGCCTGCCACATTCTTTTTGCCTCTTACAGCCTCAAAGGCAGCAAGCAACAGGGGCAGCATTGGGATTTATTTAGGAAAAGGTGAAAGCAGATATGGGTGGTCAGCAATGGTAATTTCAGTGAGGCTGTAGATATCCAAATTGTAATTCAAGTCTATGCCCAGATTCCTAATATCAAGAAAGGGCCTTGAAAATTTTTAGACCTCAGGCAGGGGTCTACCAACACTTAATAAACCCCCTAAATAAATCTCAAGATAAAAACATTTTTCCACCAGGACCATCCAAATATGGCTTGGTTCGTAGGCATCAGTATTATGTCTCATATTTAAAGAGAACAAAATCTTTGACATAATAATCCCATTTCCTGATATTAACTGGAAAGGGGTGATATCGCTACTAGAAAGTGACAAGGACCAGGGTGTTTCTATGAGGACTATTTATGACAAGGGCTTTGTAAATAAAGTTTTATTGAATGCAGCCATACCCATTCACTTACTCATTGTCTGTGGCTGCTTTCCCTGCAATGGTAGAGTTTGAGTAGTTGTGACAGAGATTATAGAGCTAAAATATTTACTATCTGGCCCTTTACATAAAACATTTGCCAACCCTTGATTTATAATAACGGAAGGTGGCAAATACTTACATGCCTAACAGGAAAGCAGTTAAGGAAAATGGTGGTTGAATTATACAGCAGATGAAGGGTGCACGATATATTAAGTAGAAAATTGGTAACAAAATGTGTGTATGTATAAATATGTATATTAGAAACAGAATCATATCACACTAAAATATCACTAGTGATTACATCTGTGTGATAGAAGTCAGGCTAACTATAATCACTGTATTTCTAAAATTTCTATGACTGACTGTATTATGTGTGCTTTTAAAACAATTAAGAAGAAAATTTGGTTTCGGATATGTCATAAATTGCTCTGTAACCTTAGTCTTGATGTTTGTATTCTTGGGTCTAGGTCCCTGACCTGTGGAAGGGTGAGCGTGCGGTGCTTGAGAAGCAGTGATTCAGAGAGCACCACACACCCTGGCAAAGTTACTATCCCCTCAAAGACTCCCCAGTCTCACAGGAGGAATATACACTACATCAGCACATTCTATTAAAATAGGAGATCACATCTGCAATGTGCTTGGATGAATTAGGGTAAGAAAACAAAGAGGTCTTCTGAAGGTGGAGAGATATAAAAGGAAAAAAAGTGTGATCCTATACACTGAACCTTTTCCCTGTAATCTATCTTCTTTTCCCTTTCAGTACCTCTGAAAGGAATTTTTCTTCCCTAGAAGGAACTGGATTTGGTCTTTTCTATGAAGACCCAACAAAGTAAAACCTGAAAAGTGGAATGGTGAGATGGTTATCCAGTGGGAACTCCCAGCCCTTCCAAGTATAACCCAATCAATTGAGTGTGAGGGAGCCCTTCCACCTAGGACAGAGGAAATAGAAGTTACCAAAAGGGCCCTGTGCCGGTTTGAAAGGATTATGTACCCTAGAAAAGCCTTGTTTGTATCCTGATCCATTATGTGGAGTCAGCTGTTTCTTTTAATCCCTGTTCAGCACTGTAGGTTGGAACTTGATTAGATTATCTCCATAGAGATGCGGCTTGCCCAATCAGGGGTATTAACCTTTGATTAGAGGGAGCTGTGACTCTACCGACTCCAGGTCAGTCTTGATTAGTTTCCTGGAATCCTTTAAAAGAGGAAGCATTTTTTAGAAAAAGTTAGAGAACCACAAGACCCACTGAGCCATGAGAGAGGAGAGCCAAGAGAACCACAGGACCCACCTTTGGAGATGAAGGAAAACACCCCCGGGGGGGAGCTTCAAGAAACAAGAAACTTGGAGAGAAAGCTAGCAGACATCACCATGTTCACCATGTGCCTTTCCAGTTGAGAGAGAAACTCTGAACTTCATTGGCCTTACCTGAGTGAAGGTAACCTCATGTTGGTGCCTTAATTTGGACATTTTCACAGCTTAGAACTGTAAACTCACAAATTAATAAATTTCCCTTCTTGAAAGCTTCTGTTTCTGGTATATTGCAATCCAGCAGTTTACAAACTAGAACAGGCTTTATAACCATTTCACAGGCAACAGAAGAAAAGCTTCTCAGCAAATCCCTGAAACAGGGCTTTTTTGGAGGGTGGGGGGGGGTGTTACATGGATTGGGAAGCAAACCCAACAGGATAGCTTTAAGGTGAGAAAACCATGAAGCTGACTGGGAGGTGGCAGTGAACTGCTGGTCTTTGCACAGCAGGAGGCTCAGCCCACCCATCCCCAGACACGTCCTGCTCCTTCACAGCAGGGCATTTGGCAATAAAATTTGACATTAAATACCTGGATTTGTGCTGTGCTCATTTCCTTTATCAGTCCTCCACCCCAAATTCTCAATCCTTAAGAAAAGAAATAGAAATTACCATTTTAGTCATCTGAAGACAGAGTTCCTACTAAACCTGCATTCAAAGAAAACCAGGCCAAGCAAAGGCCAGACTTCTGATACAGTCCATTAAACCTTTGATGTTGAAGGTTTTTTTTTAAATCAAGATTAGGCAAACATTTGTCATTATAGAAAAGTTCTCCTATCTCATAGACAGCAACTCATCAAATTACATCATCGAGCCATCAAATTAAATGGAATCAAGGAACATACACAAGCCAGGTATTGCCCTCAAATACATATGTATCAAGGACAGTCTTTATAGTAGGTAGAAAGGGGTGAAGGACTTCATCTTGCCTTAAAACTACATTTTCTACTAGGCAAAGGCAAACTAAGAAAGGATCATGGCACTGAGTGGCTTGAGGTGGCTGTTAGTGATAATACTACAGCTGTGGTTGTATGGTGCTTTCTAGGTGGCAGGACCTGTTCTAGCACTTTCCAGGCAGACCCTGTTCAGTATTCATGTCAAGCTGGTGACAGATACAATTCAATACCTCTAAGGCCCTGTGTGATAGGGACTTATCATGCCCATGGTATAGATGGAGACCCAGAGGCAGGGAAAAGCATACCTGGCCCAATTTCACCTGCTATGTGGCAGAATCAAGAGATGAATATGGGCAGTAAGACTGTGTGCTCCTGACCGTGGCTCTGGCATCTGGCCTTTCCAGAACAGTGATGCCTGAGCACACAGGCTCTGACTCAAATTGAGGCTTTGCCACTTTGGCTAAGTGACACAGGACAAGTTATTTAACCTTTCTCTTTCGGCTGTATCCTTCCCTGTTAAGTGGCGATGATTCTAAGACTACCTCGTAGAGTTGTTGACAATACAAAACAGGAAACTCTTAGGGGTGTCAAGCAAATGGTAAATTGTCACTACACAGGAACGATGATTATCTCCCTGCTATCCTCAATGTAATTGGTGGGGTTCAATCTAGACCCTATGGTGTTGTCTTAACCAGGAATTCACACTTCAAGGTGGTCAGGAGAAAGGCCCCTTCCCTGACTGAATGCCTCTCCACATGAGGTCAGGGGACCCCAGGAGCTTGTGAAGTCTCTTGGGTTCTCCACTGGATCAGCAGTGAGGCCCAGGAATCTGTTTTAAGAAGCAATCTGACTTTCCATGCTGAAGTGGGAGAAGCACTGCTCTCAAGGCGTTCAGGTGCTTCAACTGTTCAAACTGGAGTCTGAAATGAGCTTTCACTGGTGAAATCTGTGGTCCTCAAGACCTGTGAAGTACAGATGGGTTGGATTCCTAGGCCACGTTAAGTCCTGAAACCCAAAGGGGTCAGCCTCTCCAAGAACATCAACTAGTTCCATCTTCCTATCCCACATTATCAACAGCTCTTTCCAACATGAAAAAGCTAGAATGGGCATAGCCCAAATACCCCTAAAGATCGGGAGAAAAATCAAAGGAGAAGGTGGAGTTATAACAGGGAAGATAGGATTTAACAAATAAATATGACTACTGAAACATTATATTGATACTTCTTTTAGTCTTCAGTGTCTTAGAGCAGGCAGAAAGAGAAACCTAAAATTGTGGAACTATAACCGATACAAAACTCTGAAAACTGTTCCATAAGTAATTGTTGTAGTGTGCTTTGAAATTTACTGCTTTTTTTGTATGTAGGTTATATTTCACAATAAAAAAAACAAACAAACCAACAAAAAAACTGTGGAGTGGCCAAACCATTCTAGACACTGGCCTCCTGGCCAGAACATAGCCCAGCCTGTTGTCTGCACGCTTAGGAGCGGCACTGCACAACCGATTCCTATGCTACTGTGTCCCGCCTCTGGGTTGGATTTCCCAGGGCCTGATGCAGACAGGAGAGGGGAAAAAACCTGTCTCCACCTCTTGTAAGGTTCATGTATTATGGGATCAGCCTAAATGGCACAGAGCTAAGACTTTATTTAACAAACAGGAGCAATGAACTGGTTTTTGCTTGCTTGTTTAAGCCAGGCAGAATTTGATCTGAGATTTGCTTCCATTATAATTAGTAGCGATTGTGATGTAAGGCAGTATGGGAGGAACTTAGTTCAGCCACCGTGAACTTTCTCCAGCTATTCACCGAGAAGAATCCATGACTAGCAGGTGACCCGACTGGTTTAGGCCAGTTTGCAACACTGACCATTTAATGGAAAGGCTTTCCCTATATTCAGATTAATTCTCAAGTAGACCCTCAAGGACTCTAGGTAACACTCCAAGTCAAGCAGGACAAATAACATTCGACTGACAGTTTACTATTACCATACTGTTCTAAGAGAGTCACAAACACTGTGAATCACACTTACACCACCACACCGGGTTGAAGTTGTCATCATTCTCCCCATCTTACAGACAAAGACAATGAGACAGAGGCAGACCAAGCAACGGGGCCAAGCTGACATGCCTAGGGTGCCAGCCCAGGCAGGGCCATTCTGAACCAAGATGCATCTACTCGTCTTCAGACACTGTTGGAAATACCTCATTTACGAGTTTGTTTTCCTAAGAGGGCACGGAGGGCATTTCAGACTCTATGAAAGCACCACTCAAAGGGGGGACCTCGTACCCTGGGGCGTCTCGTAGGTCAGCGTGGCCATCTGCACCAGCGGGGCGTCCTCGAAGGGCCGGTTGTACTGCGGGGGAGGAAAGGGCGTCGCGTCAAGATCCGGTGGTCGCGAGGAGTCCCTGACCCCAGCCGAGGAGGAGCCAGCTCAAAGCCGGAAGTCTGGGGTCCCCAACCCCGACCCCCTCCCCACCTCAGCCTCCGACAACCGCGACACTCAGCGCCGACTCTCGCCCAGCTCCCACCTCGCGGGCTCCATCCTTCCCCGCGGCCCGCCGCACCTTCTCTAGCAGCTGCTGCATGCGCCTCTGGAAGCGGCGGCGGCTGTCCCGGAGCTTCCCCACCAGCATGGCCTCCTCGTGAGCCTCGTCCTCCATGGCGCCCGCCGGTACCACCGCGATTCCAACGCCTACCCGGCCGAGCGCCCCCCTCACAGCCCTCAGCTCAAAGAAGCCGCTACGCACCCCCACCGGCCGCCCTTCGGGCTTTCTATTGGCTGGCGTTGTGTTGCGGGGAGCTGATTGGTTCTTTCAAACTTGTTTACGTCCCTGTTTCCCAGCCAATCTGCGCTCGGGTCTCCGGGTCCCGCCGTCCCCGAGGCGCGCGTTGGGTGACGGGAGAAGCCCGGGTCGCTCTTCCGGTCGCTTCCGGGCCGTTTAACGGTTAGTTCCGCGCGAGAATCCTGTGAAATCCAGTCCTTTCAAACGTTGGACACGCGGGGAATTGCAGCTTGGACATGTCAGGCGGCTGGTTTGCCCGTGGCCCCTCGTCCTCCGTCACCCCCGCCCCCCGCCCTGGGCCGGCTTCCTCCTGCCCCCGCCTCGGGTCCTGGCGCAGCTGGAGGTGGGAGGGGGCTAAGAAAGGCTAGACTGAGTTACGAATTTGAAAGGAGGCAGGAAGTGAACAGTCACTTAGAGTCAGAAAATAGACCCCAACACATTGCACGTTTACAAATGCCAAACGCCACGGACGCGACAGAGTCCAGAAGAGAGTATCTTCATTAATAATTGCCTGGACACCCTTTTTTTTTCTTTTTTTAACTGCATTTACTACTGCTTCTTCATGCGAGATTGCTCTGGTAACAAACTCTCTAGACAATAGATAATTCAGTGTTTCCTCCAGTATGGTTAGTGGAAATTTATTTTTTATCGCTGACGTTTTAGGAAAGTTTCATTCAGCGTAATAACTCATTGGTAATGTCGGGTAGATTTTTAGGCCTGTTCTCAAGTGTAGGAAAGACTCAATTTTCTTTCATATGTGTGGTATAAGATTTTTGTACAATTTCAGATTAACTTCTGCTGTGTTTTATCTCAAACAGTATTTGAGTTGTTGACTTTGAAGAGCTGCCCTAGTGGAAGGCACACTCTTCCTGTAAGCCTTTTCTGCACAGTCTCAGTAGCCAATAACTCTAGTAACCACATGCGAAATGACTTTTTTAAATGTAAACATATCCTACAAAACCCAATATATTCCCACCTCTGTATTCTTGTCTGGTTGGCAAAACTGCTCTCAGCTACTCCACCCAGTGGGAGGGAGGTGTGACAAAGAGGAATAAGAGAGGGCAAGGGGAGAGAAACTGGTCCCAACTGTGGCTAAAATACCCTTTTGCAAATTTTATGGAAGTTTAGGATTGTGTGTGCCCAGTCTCTGTAGGGGCTGTGCAGGGAGGGGCCACTTTCACTAGCTCCATGATAAATCCGCTCTGCCCTGCCTCTGATCTCCCTTCTCTAGTGTGTCCTCTGCTGCCAGAATCATCTTTTTCATTCTTTCTTTTTAAAATGGAAATGTCCTGGTGGTTCTTTTCTGATAATACATGTCCAATGTAAAGAAATTAAAAACAGGAAGTAAAAATCCGTAATCCCCCCTCTAGTCTCATGCCTGAGACATCAGTTTAAGATTGGTTCAACATTTTACTATGCTTATATAAACACATTTTGACATATAGAATATGTACATGTATGTCAATAGACATATATGTAGATGTGTGAATATATACAAATGCAAGTGTCTATGTTCTTATGTAAATTGTTTTTTTATATATCATTAACATATTTCAAATGACAATACGTATAGGTCTAAATCATCTATGTTATTTCACTGTTTGGTGGTACCATGGTTTACTTAACTGATCCTTTTTTAATGGCCATTCAGAATGTACCCATTTTCACTATAATAAGGCAGTCAAGACGACCCCAGCCTTATAACTTAAATCCTTAAATCCTCCCCAAGGCCCAAGCACCTGTGTGGATGTTCACCTGGTAATTGATCCCAGGTACCTGGCCCAGAGAACTGTCTTCTTTCAAGTTGCCCATGCATTGAGGACCTCTTGTCTGCTGACCCTCTGCTTCTGGGCTCTTGCCCTGCCCTCTGGCTGCTCCACTGGGGGCTGGGAGAAAGGGAACTCAGTTACTAAGGTTGTGGGAGCTTGTTTGTTGGCTACAAATGAGCTCCTGGGTCTATTAAGTTATCTGTACTACTGGACTGAGGAGCCCAATAGCAGGAGCGAGAATAGGCTTGGATAGAACTGTACTTCTCTTCCTCTGATCAAAATGAGATAGTAAACAGCATAAAACACAAATTCACTACAAAAGAAGAATAAGAAGAGAAGTAGAGGAGGAGAGGCTGATGAATACACTTTGGAAGCCTAATACTTCTAGGAAACGAGGTATTTTTAGAAGAAACAGAATGCCAGAGCTCAAAGCAGAGCTAATGTGGTAACACAATGATATAAGTAAATTGCAAGACCTGAGGAAAGAAAGGGGTTGGAAGAATAGAAATGAAAGGCACATCAGGTACAGAAGATTATTACAGCTGAAAAACAGATACAGGAATGTTAATGAGAGGGTTGAGAAAATCACAAGAGAATCACAATGGAAAAGAGCAAAGATAAAAAGTGAAAAGAGAAAATAGAGGATGTGTTTGGAAGCTAAGTGTTCCGGTTTGCTAAAGCTACTGGAATGCAATATACCAGAAATGGATTGGCTTTTACAAAGAGGATTTATTACGTTACACATTTATACTTCTAAGGTCATGAAGTGTCTGAATTTAAGGCATCAACAATATGATACCTGAATTCTGAAGAAAGGCCGCTGGCCTCTGAAACACCTCTGTCAGCTGGGAAGGCATGTGACTGGAACCTGCTGGTCCTTGCTCCTAGTTCGTTGCTTTCAGCTTTTGATTCCAGTGGCTTTCTGTGTCCTGCAGGTCTTTTCTTAGCATCTCCAGGACGTTTTTCTAAGTGTCCGTGGGGGTCCTCTCTTAGCTTGTCTGGGGCGATCTTTAGATTTCATCTCTTAGATTCTCTTGGCTCTCTCCAGGTTCTGGGTCCTTCAGGTTCTGTGGGTTCTTGCTTAGCATCACCTAGAACGTTCTGTCTCAGCTTTCTCCACAATGTCTCTCTCTTAAAGAACTCCAGTAAGTGGATTGAGACCCACCTTGAATGGGTGGGATCACATCTCTACGGAAATAACCTAGTCAAAGGGTCCCACCCAACAATAGTTCTGCCCCCACAAGATTGGATTAGAAGGCCATGATTTTTCTGGGGTACATAGTTTCAAACTAGCACAGTAAGTGATGTTCCTGAAAAAAAAAAAAAGAAAAAGAGATATTTAAAAAATTATAGAAGAGAATTTGTCTGAAATAGAAGACTTTAATCTGGGCATCTAAAAGGCTTACTGTACCAGGAAAATCAGTAGAGAACAAATCAAGACCAAGATATAGCTTGATAAAGCAGATCAACTTTAAGGATTACATTTTTCTGTTTTTAAGCACAAGGATCCAGATAGAGAAAGCACAGCTCCTATATGAAAAAAGTCAGCTAGTTTTTTTGTCAAGAACCCAAGGATGTCAGTGGATGGATATTAATGGAGATGTGAGAGAAATAGAATGTGACACAGGAATTTTTATCCATACAGAACATCACTCGAGTAAAAGCAACAGGAAAAAATTCCTAACTATATAAAGATTCAGGAATTAAAGCACTTAGAAACCTTTCTTGAAAAATTTACTTGTAGACATAATCCATAAAATTGGATCAAAATTAGGAGCTCAAAAATGGTGGCACGAAAAGGTTATCAGGTAAAATTGAATGTAGTTAAACATAGAATTGAGTGTTAATAACTGTTATTACCTTGTTGAGCAGAATAACGTTGCTGCAATTCTTGAAAGAAATGCTACAAAGTTTTGAAAAATCGATTGGCAATAAACAACAGTTAAACTGTGATGGTAGAAGAGTAAAGAAGAAGGTGTTTCTGATTTCTTCATGGGGGGAGCTAAGTTACAAGTTTGGTTTTTGAAATTGGTCATTAAAAAAATAAAAGTAGGTTGTTGTATAATGATGTAGAGGAAACAACTAGAACTGGAAACTGAAACTGAGGCCTTTGCATCCTCTCCTAGGGAGAAGGTAGAAGATTTGTGGGGTTGTTTATTTTGATTTTTGGATGGTCTGCTGTATCCCTTTCACAGTTAATATCTTACTAACATTCACCCTACTCCATGTTTGTGTAAGCCCGTGGTTGCTTAAAGCTGAACCTTTTCTGATAACAGCTGACCAATACAAGTGACTGCTTAAGACTAGGTCTGTTCAAAGATTAAATGATATCCTCAGCAAAGGGGAATTACCAGTTTACCTTCTTGGCATGGGAGAAGATATATGACACAGTTTTCTTAGTTATATTAGCTTATGTAGTGGTGCCAGGATATGGGAGCTCCAGATAGGTTTGATCTCCCTGTGGGAGCCTCCTGGAAGAATCTTGTGGGCAACCCGTGGACAGCTTCAAGGGTGAGGTTTCTCAAGATCATCATAATCCCCCATTAGAGTCTCAGACAATTAGAAAGCGATGAGACTAACTTTGGGGATAGTGAGAAGGCACTGACAAGCCTTGTGTAGGTCATAAGCACTTGTTTCTGTCGTTCTAACCTCTATCTGAATTAAGTGCCTTTGATGAAAATGATGCAATCCTCTATAGCTAGGCTTACAAGAGTCAAAGAGCCCTTAGTAATTATTTTCTAACATGGGGAGGGATTGGGATGGTGTGGGGGACACAAATATCTGGGGATGTTTTAGTCAGAATTATCTAGGTCATGCTGCAATAACAAACATTCAAAAAATTGTGGCTTAAAAGAATGAAGGTTTATTTCTTGCTCATGTAAAATCCACTGGAAGTCCAGATGACTCTTCAGGGTGTCTTTTCTCCTGTCTTGGCTTCTGTGATCTTCTGGCCCCTCCATATCACCCCAAGCTTCCACAGTCAGTGTAGCAAAGAAAGAGCATGTAGAGTCATCCTCTGGCACTCAGAGGCTTCCATAGGGACAAGGCATCTGTCACTCCTGCTCCCATTGCATTGACCAGAACAAGGTATTTGGATGTCCTGAACTTCAAGAGGTCAGGGAAGCATAATCCTCTATGTCTCCAGAAGTGGAGAAGAACTAGGTAGCATTCAACCAGTTATTAGTAATATTTACCACTTGGAAAAAAGCAAACAGATTGACAGAGGTGGTCTCCTTTCTTCAGGGCAAAGCAAAGGGGGCAGAGGGCTACTACTACTCAAGTACCAGACTGGAGTGGAGAGCTGTAGAGAGCACATAAAGAAAAAGGGCACAACTGATGCAAGGTGCCTCTTGTCCTTGCTATGCCTCTGTCTTTTAACATCTGTTCTCTTTGAGTTTAGTAAGTCAGACTTCCATCAGCCTTATTTGTGTGCTTATGCTGATGTGATTGTCATGGTTATGTGGTTAAAAAAAAAGCATAACTCTGAGAACCAGGAGTGACATAGTTGGAGCTCTTCACCCCCTCTTAGCCTGCACCTCAACTCTATCATACAGAAATCTTGGGGAAAAGTGGGGTGAGAGGAAAATAAGTGTCTACAAAATGTATTGAGAGGGACGAAGAGATGGAGTGCCCCAGATAACCCCACAAGATGTCTCAGCTGCTGGGGACACTGTCAGCAGACACCTTCAGCTGCAGCCTCTTCACAGATGGCTTCACCTACACAGACGTTCATTCCATTGGCCTACATCTAATGAGCAGTCAAGGTGGGAACATAAAACTGGGACATTTAGATCTGATGGGGATTACCCTGAAGGGGCATTGTAGCTCCAGAGCTCTCTGTGGAATTGGCCCATGCAGTTGCTTGGCCTGCATCTGTCCAGTCCTGTTTCTGTCCCGTCCCTTCCACAGGGATTAATCCAAAGGGTACCCCCTCATAAGCATTCTGCACATAAAACTCTATCTCTAAGAAACTCCTCCCTAGAGAATCCAACCCATATTAAGGACCTGCTGTATGCAGCCACTGAATCTATACGTTCAGTTTATAGCATTTCCAATTTTTACACACAAGCTGAGGTTTCTTCCTCCTTTCTCTTTGAGATGGTTCAGAAATTTAACATGTGTTTCCTTCCAACTCTGTTTCTACACATAGTTCAGTTTTCAAACATTTAACTTGCCACGTTTAGACTTGAGAACTTGGGTAAGGTTTTCTTTTTCTTCTAAGTCCCAAACAACATTCTCTTCCATGACATTCTACAAATGTGATGGTGCCAGATTTCAAAACTTTCCTGGGACTCGCCCTTTACTCCTAGGAAACCACTCCTAAGATTCCAGGACTTCCATTGCTGGCTTTACTGACAATTTGAGAAATCTGCCTCTGTCCCAGATGCTCATGGGCAGCTTCCAAAGAGAACCTTCTCAAACTCAAGTCCTCCTTTCAAATCTTTAACTGAAGACCCCCAACACACCTGGTTTGGCCCATCCCCTCCTGAGTCAACCCCAGCTGTGCATTGGTCCTTGTGTCTCGCCTGCTGACCCCTTACTCCTCTCTGACTGGCTTCTCCATCCCATGGTACAAAGTGGTAGCCCAGCTAAGGAAGGAGGAGTCCCGCATGATACGCCTACAAATCCCACTCTCAACAGCCTAAACATGGGACCTCAGGAACCCAGACCTGCTATACAAACTCTCTCCCTGCCACCCCCTACTCCCATGTAACAGGGAGAGGTCTCCAGTCAGCTCCTCCCCTACTGCAGAAGTGGCTGGGTCGGGGTGGGGGTGGGGGGTGGTCTCCACCTCTGGCTCTGCTGCACAGTCCCCTCTGCTGGTTCTGTCAGAATTTCTACCCTGAAAGTGCTGTGTAAAATTATTGCATAGGAAAAAATGACTACTCTCATGAAATGTACCTGAACTTTTCTTTAAATAAAATATGGGGCTGACATGTAAATAATTTTGTTTTGGAAAGGTGTGGAAATATTACCATCAGTCTTTAATTGGAGAAACATAGCTTTGGGCTGGTCCTAGCATTAAAATAGAAATGATGAAAACAACTTAGATGGATTAACCCTGAACCCCAGGTCCCACCCATTAGGCTACCATGTAAAAGTTTCCCTTTCTTTTGTTGCTCCAGGGATGATGCAAACAATGTCTTTGAAACTGTTGGCGAGAAGTTACCTTTCCATGAGGTGTCAGTCAACCCCCAGAAAAGAAGAGCTGTTTGAAATACTGTGTTTCTTTTCTCCTCCATGGTTTCTCAAATATAGGGCATCCTACCTGTGTAACCATCCAGTTGCTTCTGGGTGATGGTTCATTGGTAAGACTGGTGACTTTCGTGGGTGCAAGCCCATTGTCCCTCTTTCTTTGCTATAATGTTTGTTGCCTGTTGTGTGGGATAAACAGTGGTGCTGGAGAAGCATTTGGGTGAGGCAGGCAAATCTGTACCCAATACATGTATCTATGCCTCTGACAACAGATTGCTGCACTCTCCAGTAGGGAAGGAATCCTACATGATCAGCCTGCACCCACATGGCCAACTGGTTCCGCAGGGAACACCACCACATCAGGAGCTCAGCACTGGCCTCTGCCATTGGCAGGTGGTATGGAGGTCCTAACAACATCGTGCCAATGTTGTTAGTGCTTGAGTAGCCTCCTCCCGTTGCAATGGCCACTCCATTTGAGCACAAGGTGGCTGTGAAAAGGGCTGACTTACATCCCCTCAATGGACCATCTTGTCCAGCTGGCCACTGAGACCCTCACCTGCCTGATGGGAATGCTCTTTGGTGGAAAATTATGTGGGACATGAATAGCTTTGCATTCTGTGCCCATTCCAAGGAGCCCATCAGCATACCCAAGATCTTTTTGTTACTGGTTATAGTGGATTGGAGCAATGTACCTCCGAAAAACATGTTCTTAAATTCAGTCCATTCATGTGGGTGTGACCCCATTGTAAGAAGGACCTTCTGATGAGGTTCCTTCAGTTAAGGGGTGGCCTACCTCAATCAGCATGGGTCTTAACCCTATTACTGAAGTTCTTTATAAGCAAAATGAAATTCAGAGAGAGAAAGCTGCAAAGGGAGCAGCTGGAAGCGGAAAGTCAAAGGAACCTGGAAGAGAAGGGAAGAGGCCAGGAGAGGCTGCCATGTGCATTGCCATGTGACAGAAAAGCCAAGACAAGGATCTCTGGTAGTCAGCCTCAGATTGCCAGTCTTTGGGAAAAGAAGCATTGCCTTGATGACTCCTTGATTTGGACTTTTGCTAGCCTCAAAAATGTGAGCCAGTAAGTTCCCATTGTCTAAGCCAACTTATTGCTTGAGCAGCCAAGTAAACTAAAGCACTAATCTTCCAGTATTGCTCTGTCCACGTCCCTAGTCATCTGACCAACTAACCATTAGCATTACCTACAGGTCAGCGTAGATCTGTACCTCAGTTGTGAAGTGGACTACTAGATGTACCACTCAAAGTTTTGCTCACTGGGAGGATTTCCCTTTACCATTTGAATGGGGCTGGTACTAGCAGATAATGAAATTCCCTCCATAATCCAGGCCTGAGCTTTCTCCTTCTCTGCAACTGGCCATAGGGACAACCCCATGGGGCCATCGGTGGGAGTTTGACGAGAGGTGGCAAAGCAGTGGGAGCAGGTACTGGGGGAATTGGGGCCTCCTGCTCGTGTACTTTATTGTGCCTTCTGTACAGACTTTGGCCGGCTCTTGCATATACTATTTCCCTTTTGAAATGGAATGTTACATAATACACTCATTTTTAAGGTTCGATGATTCAAATAATGGCTAGATCATGGTGACAGGAGGGCTGAGAAGGCTTTCTACATTCCCAATCTCTGACCTTTGAACTCCTCCGTAGTATGCCAGAGAAGTCCTGGCACATAGAGTTTACTGACTGAAGGTCACCGTGTTAGCATCCTGCTGCCATAACAAGTTATACAAAACTAGTGGCTAAATCAACAAGAATTTATCTTACAGTTCTGGAGATCAGAAATCTGAAATCAGTCTCACTGGATAAATTGAAGGTGTCAATTTACCTTCATTTGGGTATGCATTTCTCCTGGAAAACTCTAGAGGAGTGTTCTTGCCTTTTCCAGGTTCTAGAGGTTGCTTGTTTTCCTTGGCTCCTGACTGTGCATCACCTAGCCTTTTCTACCTCGGCCTCTTTCTCTACAATTCTGGTCCTCCTGATTACATTGCCCCTGATACCCACCTGTGCTTTCTAGAACCATTAGAAACAAAGGCAGTTGTTTACCCAAATGCCTTGCCCTTCACCTGAACTCCATCCCACAGCTGGGGCAGTTGTGGTGCCACCACATGCCACCAATTTAAAATGTCCCATTTTCCTCTGGAAATACTTGCTGTTGAATTATACTCCCCACAAAAGACATGCTCAAGTCTTACTCTGTTCCTGTGGCTGTAAACCCATTTGTAAATAGGACCTCTGAAGATGTTATTATCAGTTAAAATGTGGTCTCATTGGTGAATAGGATCTTTAAAGATCCTGTTCAGATGAAGCTAAATTGAATTGGGTGGGCCTTAAGCCATATGATTGGAGGCCTTATAATAAGAAGAAATCTAGACAGACACACAGATAACTAAACAAGAGAAGTAGAAGCTGGGAGGAGAAGCTATGTGAGGGAGGCAGAGCTGCAAACCAAGGAACCCCCAGGATTGTGGCATGCCAGCACCAGGATGCTAGAATTCAGGTAGAAAGGTGGCTTGTAGAGACCTTGCTTTTGGAGCTTTAGCCTTCAAACCCATGCGACAATAAATTTCCATTGTTTAAGGCAACATATTGTGTGATATTTGTCGTAGCAGACTTGGCAAACTAAGGTGCCCGCCCTCCTCAAATGTGGGGCAACCCAATCTCAGAATCCTGTGTGAATGTGTTTTGACACCAACTTATTTACCTATCATGGTCCCAACAGAAATCACATGACACTAATGGGAACTTTAAAGATAGTTTAATAAAGGGGCTGTTAAAAACAAGTGTGATAGGTTAGGGGAAATTGATAGAGAGTGTTGCAGGGTCCCAGGTCAGCAGCAGTGGGAAGCTGTCATCACCCTATGCTATTGAGGGCCCAGGGGAGGACAGGCTTCAGGAAGATGGGCAAGTGTCTGGGTATAGAGGCCCTTGACAGTGGCCATGATCTTCAGTGGGGGTAGGGGGTATAATGAACCCACATTGGACCTGCAGAGAGAAAGCCAGGGGAAGAAACACCCCAACTTTATTCTCCTGTTACTTCTCCCATTCAGGCTGGTGCCTCCCGCTGGCTGAAGTCAACCAGTAGTGACAGGGTAAGGAGCCCACTGATGAGGCCCATTCAAGGTCAGCCTTCCAGAGCTGAAGAGGAGTGGAGAGTGGACAGAGAGGAAATGACCAAGTCCTGAATGGGCACAAAGTGCTTAGGAATGGACCTGGCATGTCACCCAGCACTTCTGCTACTACTGCACATTGAACTGTCTCTGGGTAGCTGGGGCTCACTCTCTAGGAGCTCAGGAGGTTGAACTGAGCGGCCTCTCTGGACCAGAGACAGCTGTGCCCACCCAGGGAAGGGTCAGTCCAAGGATGTGCCCCAGTCGCTAAAAGAAAACAGCCCTTCATTGACTCCAGTCTACAGGTGTTAGAAAGTTCTGCAGAGACCCTGTG
This sequence comes from Myrmecophaga tridactyla, assembly GCA_004026745.1. NCBI lineage: Eukaryota > Metazoa > Chordata > Mammalia > Pilosa > Myrmecophagidae > Myrmecophaga > Myrmecophaga tridactyla. Next base: position 10,863 of record PVIY010028545.1, on the reverse strand, counting down.
CTCTTGAAAAATTCCTCTAAAACTTTTCTTGTTTTACATTTTATATTTAAGTGTATGATCCATGTTGAGTTAATTTTTGTAGGTGTGAGGCTTAGGTTGAGATTCTTTTGTTTTTTGTTTTTTTCAGCTTATGGCTCCAGCATTATTTATTGAAAAGACTGTCCACTGAATTGCTTTTGCAGCTTTATCAAAAATCAGTTGTATATATTTTTGTAGCTCTATTTCTGGATTCTCCATTCTGTTCCATTGATCTATATGTCTATCTCTTTGCCAATATTGAATTATCTTGATTAATATAGTATGCCAAAATGTATTTATTCTTTGATTTAATGAGTCTACGTTTTAAAAGCAAACCTAAGTAATTAAGGAGTTGGCAAGGATTTAGCTGTAGGCTCTTTAATGAAGCATTGTTTATAAAGTCCAATACCAGAGGGGTGTGTAAGTAAGCTGTGATAGCTATGTATCTGTGTTTCCATTAACAACAACTTTGAAGAGTTCTATTTATTGGCACCTAAAATGTATATGATATTTTTGTGTATAAAACATTACAAACATATGTACTGCATATTTGCATTTAAAAAATACATATATGCTTTGAAAATTTGAGCATGTATTTATCAAAAATGTTTCTTGGGTTATCTCTGGATGATGGTATCATGGATTTTTTTTTTCATGGATTAGTTTTAATATTAGTTTTACTTACATGCATTTTCTAGACTGTACATATACCTTGCAATTATGATCATATATTACCTAAGTAATATAAAACAGTAAAACCAATAATATATTTTTACGATTTATAAATCAATTATAGATCACTTAGCCTAATAAAACTTGGACAACTCCAGACACTCTAAAACTGCTGTCAAACACCTAGATAAGTTTTTATCATAATGATACCTCACCTCCCAGCTTTTACCCAGAAATGTTTTTCCTGGGAAAATTACAGCTACCACTCTCTTAGGTGATGTTCTCGCCTAAGTTTCATGTGGTGGAAATTGCTTTTTGTTCTTCACCTTAGGCTTTTTTGCAATACAAATTCACTTTTAGGGTCATGGTTAATGTGTTTTAATGGGCTACCCATTTTAAAAATCAATGAAAAGAATTTACATTAAAAATAGAAGGCAATTAGGTTGATTTTGGATGACCTATTTTTAATCAACCCATTATTTATGGATCTGAAAATTCTCAGGTCATTTTTCAAGGATCTGCTCTTCTGTTATTATGCATGAATAACAGGAGACACCAGGTTAATTGATAATTTGCTAAATCTTTAAAAAAAAATTTTTTTTTAATTATCCACCTTAGAAATGTTCCATGATTGACAATCCTTTTCTTCTGTCATCAGCCAGTTTAACTCCTTACCTCCCATGACTTCCTGGGATAAGTTTGAAACATACGAAAGACACTCTGTCCTGATTTCTGGAAATTTTTGGTTCATCTCGTCCTTACTTAAAATTAGCTTTTAAGTTATCTGCATTAAATGTTTTCTCAACTATCTTTATTTTTTGAGGCTAAAGCACTTTCAGCATTGCTTCTCATATGCTTATTTCTTTCAAGAATTTCATTTATCTCTCTTACTCATCACAACTATTTCTTAAAATTGTAATAAAATGCACAGAATTTAAGTTCTTGTGGAATCCTCACTTATTTTATCATGCTCTATATTTTAATTATTTGATTGTTGAATAGGATATATATTTTAGATTTCTTTATAAATTTTAGCCGAAAAAAGTAATAGTACTTGTTTCAAAGCTTCCTCCTCTCTCTAGTCTGTAAGTTGTATTTTTACTATTCACCTGAATTTGTTATGAAAATTCTATCCTCTGTGTTTGCCATAATTTCTCTGAAATTAGTTTTAAAATTTGCTAATGTTCTGATGAGAATAAACGACAGAAACCAATGAAAATGCCTCATTTACCGGGAACGGTTGATAGGAGTTTGCTGTAAGTGTCACTGAACCACTAGACTCTGAAGGAAGGTTGAATTCTTACTTCCCTGAAAGATCCTGGGATTTAAGTTAGTGTGCTTAAGAATGCATACAGGCAAACTAAAGCCAAGCCAATGCCAATGCCAATGCCAATCACTAAAGAGGCAATGGCGATAGCTTTGAGTTCCTGTGTCGACCAGTTAATGCTTACTGCAGGCAGGGGCATTATAGCTATTGTGTCCCTTCTATACAATGGCGTACCGTCCTGCAAGAATAAAAAACACTAACGTCTGTCTTTTTATGACTACAGTGTTTGATGGAGAGAGATTTAAATGCTTGATATCATTACTGCTATGTGAATAAATAATTTTATTTTTTAATTAGAGTGGGAAAGTTGGCCAAAGATTGGGCCAGACTTTTCTCCTTGTCAGGCCCTAAAATAATATTTTTTTCAGAAATGATGGAAAGAGTCTGAATTCCAAGGGGCAGTCATCGTCAAAGGTTATTTTTTGAATAGTTACATACATTTTTTGTTCAAAATGATATTCATTAAGATTCAAGTACTAACTGTATTGGTCTCTCAGCTTTCTGCCGGTGAAGAGAATTTCTTTTCTTTTGCTTCAAATGTTGAAACACGGGCTGATTCCTCCTAGGTTGGAGAACAAAGCGAACTTTGTCCATTGTTTCTGGATCCCTGAAGACATCATCACTCATTTCTTCCAGGATAGGAAAACCCTCCAACTTCCTTTTCCAACTTTCCTTGGATCTGTTTATTGATAAGATGCATTTCTAAAGAACAAAAGGGAAAAGATGTCACAGATTACCAATCCCTTACACAAGTCAAATGTAAAATTCATCAAGAACTCGGAAATTCAATCATGAAAGTAAGGATTCTATCAAAATTGTACTGGAAACTGTATTTGTTGTCTACCACCAATAACTCCATAGCTGGGACCTGCACCCTGAAGACATTGTCTTCTCTGGTATTTTCCCTGGGTGGCTTGGGGCCACTTGGCAACCACTGAAGTTCCTTATTTTTAGCATTTGGTATTGACTTCTGTTCAGTGGCAGAATGGCCTTCAGGGTTGATGACCTTTGCTTCAGAGCATGGTCCTTAACCTTGGTCCTTCCTGGGGTCTTCTCCTTGAGATGGAGAAGAACATCCTCCCTAAGACACCACAACATTTCAGGGTTGGGGAAAAACAATCATTCAGGAGCAGCCTGAGAGGTTATCAGACAATAAAAAGTGTTTGAAGAATAAGAGAATGGCCCATGCGTCCAAGGCTATTGCGTGGTTAAATTATGAGAACCGTTCTTTGTCTTATCAGCATGGACATCACTGTGGTGACCATGGGAAATGCGTGGGGAGGGTGTGATGAGGGTAGTGATGGAGTGTGGGTTGTTGGGAGGTGGTTTATTCATTAGAAATGCTTTCAGCTGCAAGAATGAAAAACCCAAATGTCAGCAGCTCAAGCTGCTTCCTGACAAGTCTGGGGAAAAATTGGCTAAAGGTGGCTGGTGATGTTGAGGTCAGTATCTCTTCAAGTCTTGGGTCCTCTCAGAGTTGTAAAATGATTCTCTGCTTTTGGTGTCCTGTCTATGCTCATGGCAAGAAGGAGAGTGGAGATGGTGTCAGCTCTGAATCTATCAGATTTCAAAGTTTATGCTTTTTTCATTAATTTTTCTTGGTTAGTGTTTTTGTTTCCTACACTGCTCAGACAAAGCCCATGAAATGGATCAAGTTAAACATGAATTTATTCACTCACAGTCTGAGGCTGGGAAAAAGTCCAAATCAAGGTGTCATCAAGGTAATCCTTTGTTCCCAAAGACTGGCCTTGTGGGGCTGACTGCTGGCGATTCTTGGTCCTTAGCTTGTCATGTGGCAGGGCACATGGCAGCATCTCCTAGTCTCTCCCTTCTCTTCCCAGTTCCATTGATGTTCGGCTTCTGACTACTTCCTCTGTGCTTGTTCTCTGTCTTTCCACTTATAAAGCACTCTAGTAATAGGATTAAGACCCACCTTAACTGAAGTAACCTCATCAAAAGGTCCTACTTACCATGGATTCGCACCACAGGATCGGATTAGGTTTAAGAACATGTTTTTCTGGGGTACATACAGCTTCAAGCCATCACAATTAAGTTATCTAGTGGTTTATATTTTATTATTTTTTTCAAAGCACCAGCTCATATTTATTTATTAGGTTTACTAATTTTATATCTTCTAATTCATTAGTTTTTATTTTAACATTTGCCTTCAATCCATTCTCTTCACTTCACATTTTTTATCTGACGTCTTGAAGTGATGAGCTATTGCATGACTTTCATTCTTTCTTATTTCATGATGGAAATGTTTGAGGCTAGAACTGTCCTCAGAGCTGGCAGTATTGTGTGTGTATCAGATATGAGTGAATTCATAAGCCACCTGGCAGCCTGCCTCTGCCACTTAGTATATTTCATGTTGCTTGTGTGAACTTGGGCAATTGTTTAGCTTTTTTGTGCCTCTGCTTTCTCATCTGTGCAATGTGCATACCTGACCTCCTCATAGGGTTTGATGACGTTTAAATGCAATGATATTTTTAAAGCCCTTAGATTCTAGCACAGAGTAAGTATGGCTAAAACATTAAGCAATGAATTCTTTAACAGTTGCTAAGGAAGTCATTGCATGCATGTGTTATCCTTTATTTAACTAACTCCCTATTGACAGATACACAGTTCTCTTTTTCAATCTCAACTACAATAGTATCCTGAATTCCATTTGTACACCCAAGATGAGCAAAATAAATTCATAGATGGAGAGTTGCTGGATTGAAGGTTATATCCACATAGTGTTTGATAGATGTTGCTGATCCCCTGTTCTAGTTTGCTAACTGCCAGATTTCAACACACCAGAGACGGATTGGCTTTTAATAAAAGGGGATTTATTTCGTTAGTTGCTCAGAGGAAAGGCAGCTAACTTTCAACTGAGGTTATATCCCAAATCTCATGGTTTTTCTTAGTTCTGAAAGAACTACCAGCTTATTTCAAGGAATAACTCTTGAATATAGCTTTATAGTGGGAAGGCACAGGGTGATCTCTGCTGGCCTTCTCTCCAGGCCTCTGGGTTCCAACAACTTTCCCTGGGGTGATTCCTTTCTGCATCTCCAAAGGCCTGGGCTGAGCTGCCAGTGCTGAGATGAGGTGTGCTGAGCTGCCTTGGGCTGTGCTATGTTGTGCTCTCTCATTTAAGCACCAGCCAATTAAGTCAAACATCATTCATTGCACCTGGCACACCTCCCGGCCAACTGCAGATGTAATCAGAAACAGATGAGGTTCAGGTACCATTGGTTCATGTCCACAGCAACAGAACTAGGTGCCTTCACCTGGCCAAGTTGACAACTGAATCTACCTACCAGACCCCCTAACCCTGGGAATTCTGCTCACTTGCAGACCTACCAGCACTACGTGAGAGTACCTCTCCCCACATCCTCCTCAATGTCGTGTGCTGATCTTTGTTAATCTGATAGGTAAACACACCTTATTTTTGTTTTTATTTTTATGTTGAATATATTTTTTATAGAGTTCCCAGCCATAGTTTTTCCCTTTTTCTGTCAACTGTCCTTTCTGTCCCTTGCCCATTACCTACTCTGCTCAGTAGAACTTCATTATCAATGGACATTGTGGATGCCCCTGATTTAACCATTCTGTCTTGGAAAACTGTAATGGGATGGAGAGATGGATCTACTTCCCCTGGACAGAAATAAAATTAGTAAAAACAATAATACCATCCACTGAGCAGAGTCCATGCTAAACAGTTTGCATACTTTGTATCCATCAGCTCAACCCAGGCTCAGACAGTTTGAGGCATTTACCTAGTTACAAGCTAGTTCCCAGCAACACCGGGATTCAGATGAAGGCAGCCTAACTCCAGAGAGCAGGCTTCTGGTGGAGGGTTCCTGAGGAGAAAGGAGATCTGCAGTGGGAGCTCTGATGAATGAGATCTTTTGATGGACGGAGGAGAGTAGGAGTTCAGGGAGCAGAGCAGTCAGGGACCAGAGTCACTTTGAGTGTTAGGAGATACGTTATTTTTTTAAACATGAATGTAAGAGGACCTGGGCAGATCTGGAAGGTGGGTCAGAGAAGGAGCCATCACCTGGTCAGTCTGAGAAGCTAACTGCATCCACTCGAAAGCATTGGCCTGAGAGGAGGAGGTACAGGGGGAGGTGTCAGGAGTTGAGTTGTGCCCTCCACAAGGATGTTTTAAGTCCTAATCCCTGGGGCCTGTGAATGTGACCTTATTTGCAAATTACATCTTTGAAGGTGTAATTAGTGAAGATGAGGCCGTACTGGATCAGGGTGAGCCTTAAAACCAATGCCTGATGTCCTTCTAAGGGGAGAAGAGACCCACTTAGCACAAGGGAAGAAGGGCTTATGAAGATGGAAGCAGCAACTCATGTGATGCAGCTACAATCCAAGCATGCCAAGGATTGCTGGCAACCATTGGAAGCTGGAAGAGGCAAGGAAGGGTCCTCTCGTAGAGCCTTTGCAGGGAGCATGCCGGACTTCTAGCCGTCAGAACCATGAGATAATAAATTTCTTTTGTTTTAAATCACCTAGTTTATGGCACTTTGCCATGGCAGCCACAGGAAACTGATAGAGGCCTACAGTAAGCAAGGTCTGTGTGCCTATAACCTCTGGCTCTGGGGTCAGGTGGCTGGTGATGGATCTGAAGCCACCCAAGACTAATGGCCGCTGCTTCCCTCCCATCTTCGGAAGGCAGCACAAATTTTTCTTTGGGCCAACTCTAATCTAGGCCTGTAGAGAAGGAAATTCTCAGTGTAACCAAGTTGACACAGCCCAAACCTTTTAGTAAGAGAGCAGGTTAGGATCTCAGAGAGTGCCCAAGGGTACACGCCCTTATGGATTCTAAATCCTAGGGAATTAAGAAAGTCTCTTCAGCGCATGGTTACAACTTTTGCTCCCCTGTACTATACTTCCCCTTTTAAACTGCTCCCAACATATAGTAAAAAATATGGCATGCACTGGAATAGCTCTTAGAGTGTAGTCTTAGAGACAGGGAAAGATAGGGTGTTAAAGAGGGCAGGTCTCTCTGTGGGTAGGCTGGGAAATGAGGGACAATTGCCACCTTCCATACCTCTTGGGGTTCCAGTGATTTCTACAATGCATTGATGGAAAGCTAGGGGCCATGCTGCGGGGCAGAAACACAGGCCCCTGGTGAGCAGCACCTTGTTGGACAATTTGAGACCAGAGACTGGACCTAAGTCTCCCCAGAAAATAGTACATAAAGCAGGTCTGAAAGGGAGGAAGGGCAGTTCTTGGTTTAGACTTCTAAATGAAAATATGGGTTTTGTGTTGATACTAGTGGGTTGCTTTAACCTCTGTTCCTGTCCTCTTGGGGTGTTCTAAAACATTGGTTTTGGCATCAGAACACCTATGTTGAAATCCCAGTTTTTCAATTTGTCACCAAGGTCACTTTGGGCAATTTATATGAGCCTCAAATATGTCATCTGTGGTATGGAAATTGTAGCAACATCATTGAGTTATGGAGATAAAATTTTAAAAGGTAGGTGAGAGCACCTATCTTTATGCACAGTGCTTGGCATAAAGAATAATGGTTGCTAAGGAACATTAATTTCCTAACCATACAGAGTGAAGACTGGGGAGCAGGTGGAAGAAAGGGGCATTTCAGAATCACATTCCAGTGATGTGAGTAGCTGTAGAGGGAGTATGTCTGTCCAGGGTATGCTGATAGGAAAGAAAGCCGGTGGAGTGCCATTTTTAAATTCATATCCCAAATTTCACGGTTTTAATTAGTTCTGAAAGAACTACCAGCTTATTTCAAGGACTAACTCTTGAATATAGCTTTATAGTTTGAAAAAACCAAATAGTATTAAGCTAGTCTAGGGATAGAGATTTGAAAATGGTTCTGGAATAGGAACTTTCGCTAACTTACTTTCCTTCTTTTTTTTTTTTGGAGGGAATTATTTTGTGTTTTTCAGGTGCCAGTTTTGTGCTCTCCTCCTTGGTTTTTATGGAACACCTACCATTTTGCAGAGGGATCCTAATGGACCGTTTTGCTCCTAGAGAGGTCGAACAACACCACGTTGCTTTGCTGCAACTTGGAAATGGCTTTGAGCAGGGCATGCTGCCTTAAGGCTGTGGCTTTCACCTTTGCCAGAGGGTGAGGCTTTTACTAACCTTTCTGATAGCTTTGAGGAAGATAGCAAGGACATTTTAAAACCGCTATCCTTCCTTGAGTTGAATCTCCTCAAGCTGATCATCTATTTGAGAGTTGAGGTTTAGCTCAGAGCCCCATTTACTGTAGGGGTTATACATCCATTTTGATGACAACTTGTTCTTTACTTGAACAGCAAGTCTTAAGAAGAGGAGACTGTCTATCAATGCCAGAGAGAGGATCATTTGCTGTGATACTAACATCTTGAAAGTTGGGCTCATATGTATCCCCTTGCTGGGGAGGGCAGGTAACAAGGGAGCCCATTTCTTCACTTATGGAAACAATTGGATCTGTTGTGGATTGAAAGGGAAGTCATGGCTTCGCTGGGCCACCCAAAAGATCCTTCATTGCTACTTACCTGTGTTTGTCTTATCTATAGTTTCACTATATTGGGGAAAATGGATGAGAAAACTTCGGAAAATAACTGTCACACAACTGCAGTTATACATGACACTAAGAGCTTGGGATAACAGGGAAAACAATAAATATCTCTTCTCCTTTCTGCTTATTGGAGGGGGAAGGACAATGGTCAATGTCACAACTGAAATAATTGCAATAACAATAATGGTAATAGTAATTATACTTTTCCTTTTAAAAAAATATTTTCTTTTTCTATGTGATATTTAGCATTACAGAAAACTGTAAACAAAAACAACAACAACAAAAAACCAATCCATCCATGTACAATAAAATAAATACTCATAAGGCAAACATCCCTGTAACCATTTGTGCTGGTTTGAAAGGATGTATGTCCCCTAGAAAAGCCATGTTTTAATCTAAATCCCATTTCATAAAGGCAGAATAATCCCTATTCAATACTGTATGTTTGAAACTGTAATCAGATCATTTCCCTGGAGATGTGATTTAATCAAGAGTGGTTGTAAACTGGATTAGGTAGAGGTGTGTCTCCACCCATTTGGGTGGGTCTTGATAAGTTTCTGGAGTCCTATAAAAGAGGAAACATTTTGGAGAATGAAGGAGATTCAGAGAGAGCAGAGCAGAATGACATAGCCATGAGAAGCAGAATCCACCAGCCAGCAACTTTTGGAGATGAAGAAGGAAAATGCTTCCCAGGGAGCTTCATGAAACAGGAAGCCAGGAGAAGAAGCTAGCAGATGACGCTGTGTTCGCCATGTGCCCTTCCAGATGAGAGAGGAACCCTGACCGTGTTCACCATGTGCCTTTCCAGATGAGAGAGAAACTCTGACTGTGTTCGCCATGTGCCCTTCCACTTGAGAGAGAAACTGTGAACTTCAATCGGCCTTCTTGAACCAAGGTATCTTTCCCTGGATGGATGCCTTTGCTTGGACATGTCCATAGACATGTTTTAATTAGGACATTTTCTCGGCCTTAGAACTGTAAACTAGCAACTTATTAAATTTCCCTTTTAAAAAGCAATTCTGTTTCTGGTATATTGCATTCTGGCAGCTAGCAAACTAGGACACCATTGAAATGGGACATCGCCAGCATCCCAGAACCTCACTGGTCCCCCTGAGGTCATCCTTTTCTGATTTTATGATAATATCATCCTTCCTCTTTTCTAGTATTATGATATGAAGCAACCCTAGAGATATAGAGTGTTTTTTTCTTGGCCTGTTTCTGCATGCGGAAACTTGTTATATGTGTTCTTTTGTATTGTGCTTTGGTTGCAGGTTGGTTTCCTGGGGAAGCAGAATGAAGATCGAGTTTAATACAGGAGATTTATTCAGGAATGTGCTTCAGATCAATACCTGTGGAGGGAGAAGATGGAAATGGGAGTGGGCAGACAGAGAAGTTGAGCTGCAATGTAGGTCCAGTGACAACTTCAGCCAGCCCCCTGGGGGGCTCCAGAACTAGAATGGCTGTTCAGATTGTCCCATGTTGGCCCAAGATGGGCAGGTCTTCAGACTCCTACATCTGTCAGTCATTGGCTTTCAATCACCCAGGAAGCAGCATAGCCTTGGGACAGTGGCCCTTTACAGTTGAAGCAATCTCTAAAGAGGCCATGGCTGAAGGCATCTTATGACAGCCCTCTCAGCAACTGGGGTGATGAGTCACATCCAGGGATGACTTCTCCGTTAAGCATAGGATGCACAGTGTGTGCCCAGAATGCAAGAAAATAGTTTAATTTAAAAAAAAATCAGAAAAAAATGGATATATCCAGTTTGGTTTATATTGCACTTATGTCAACAAAGTCATGAAATAAATTATTTCAAAATTTCTTAAATTTCCAAACACTATTCTCACCAAACAATAACTCCCTCTTATCCCCCTCAACCCCTGGCCACCTCTAACTTATTTTCTTTGTCTATGATTTTGTTATTTCTAGATATTTCATATAAGTGAAATCAAACAGCATTTGTCCTTATGTGCCTTTCTTATTTCACTCAGCATAATGTTTTTAATGTTCCTCTATGTTACAGCAGGTCTCACAACTTTATCCTCTCTCATGGCCAAATAATATTACACTGTGTATATCTACACATTTCATTTATCCATTTCTCTGTTTATGGTTACATGGGTTGTGTTCTAGTTTGCTAGCTGCCGGAATGCAATATACCAGAAATGAAATGGCTTTTAACAAGGGGAATTTAATGAGTTGCTAGTTTACAGTTCTAAGGCCGAGAAAATGTCCCAATTAAAACAAGTCTATAGAAGTGACCAATCAAAGGCATCCAGGGAAAGATACCTTGGTTCAAGAAGGCCGATGAAGTTCAGGGTT
>PVIY010028544.1:0-32995 GCA_004026745.1 Myrmecophaga tridactyla | reverse complement strand
AAAAGCATGGAATTGTAACCCATATCAAACTTTAAGCTCTGTTGTATAACTACTTCTTAAAATGTACTTGGAAATTTATTGCTTTTTTATATATGTCATTTTTCAAAATAAAAAAACATTCTGTGGCAGTGTACTAGTATAGAAATATGTACAGGTGTATGCTAAACCTTATTTATTGATGGGAGGGCAATTTTAAAAAGACTTGGTGACCACAGACTATCGAATCTCTGGTTCTACCACTTGTTTCTAATGCTTTTGCTTGGTGTCAAGGTAGGACTGATTGTGCAATTCCCTTTGCATGTGGAGGAGTAGATGACAAAACCCGAGTTAGCTCGAATTAATGGAGTGAGCCATCCTCTTTCCTATACCATGTATTTCCTCTTTTCATAGAATGTGGCCCCCAGTTGTTAAACTATAGTTTCAGAAGCAATGGAATCCCTCTCAGTCTCTTCTGAAAAATCCAACCACTAACTATCCCCTCCCACCACCCCTGTGGCCCATAAGTGACATCTTTGAAGCCTGCTGTAAATTGGTAGTTTGCAGGTTAGCCATCTCTGTCCTTCTACCTGTCAGTTCATGAAAACTGTCGCCAGGTGGGCAAGATGCTCAGGTGTTTCATGCCCAGCCTCCCACAGACAGGGTTCACCAGGTCAATGACGGTGAAATGGAATGCTCATTTGTCATATATACACACATCCACATATGCACACATATATGTACATACACATCCATATATATATTTATATGTGTGTGGATATGTGCATAGATATATATGGATGTGTGTAAATATGTGTGTGTATCAGAATTACTAATAAAGTCCACAGCCACCTCCCATATGAATTAGTTGTTGGACTAAGATGCATGACTAATCCATGAAGAGTGCTCAAGTCTGACATCTACCAAGTGCTCCATAAATATTAGCTTATATCTTTTTTATCATTTTAGAGTTATAATCAATTTCTTTGATCATTTCAAGAGACTAATTCTATTTCCTCATTCAGTGAATATTTTTAATCTTTTTCTTTTAGTGTATAGTATCTGGGAATCTTCTACTACACATTCCTGCTATATATAAAGTTTATGCTCAACTTTTCGTTGATCACATCCATATATTATTTTTAAGTATTTTATTTAATTTAAAGGGATGGCACTCAGCTTTTCCACTCATTACATATTCTTAACCACTACATAGTCTAGTCTCATTTTCTCTGGTTTTAAGTACCTGAAACTTTCCAGAGATATACCAGACACCCAGAGCTCAACTCTGTAGGTTTTTTTCAAATATAAATTCTCATTTTCCATAAACTTCACACTACCATGAGAAAACTGACCACTTCCTGCTCAAAACTTATGTGAGGAAAGTCCCTTTTTGTTCATCCAAGTTCCCAGATTCCCCAAGTTCTGCTTTTTCCTGCTATCCCAGAAAAAGAAGAAAATTGAAAGTATGAATTACAGCCAGATGTTGGTTTGCGTAAAACTCTATGATTGGGGCAGGCCACGGTGGCTGAGTGGCTGAGTTCTCGCCTGCCATTCCGGAGACCCCGGGTTCATTTCCCAGTGCCTGCCCATGCTGGGGGGGGAAAAAACAACTCTCTGATGGTTCTTTTCCAGTTAAGACCCAGAATTGAGATCTTCCCATTCTCCCTTCCCCTTCCTTCCACTATTTCTCCTGTTCTCTAGGTATAAGTGATCTTCTCCATGATTGCAGATGAGTATAAATCCTTCCAGAGATAGCCTGCTTTCATAATTCATTTAAAAAGCCATGTCGAGGAAGAGGATGTCAAGGTTTACATACAAACATTTAAAGTGGTTTCTTCTGAGAGCACAGTGGGCAGGGTTTATCTCCCCAGAGGAGACACTGGCCTCCAGAGCTGTGCCAAGTCAAGCATCGGCAAAACACACCTGGGAAGTGAGAATGCCAATTTCAAGGAGCCGGATATTTACACCTCTCTCCAGCTGAGCAATACACTCTGGAGACAGGTGACGTTAAAAAATACAGTATTGGGCGGGCCACGGTGGCTCAGCAGGCAAGAATGCTTGCCTGCCATGCCAGAGGACCTGGGTTCGAATCCCGTGTGCCTGCCCATTTAAAAAAAAAAATACAGTATTTGCAGGACTTTGCTGGGAACTCTCCACTCCTCCCACTCCACTGAATTGACCCACCAGGGACAGGTAGAAAAGATAAGAAATGCAGGCATTCAATAGAGAGCAAGGGGCTCCCTGCCACAGACAGCTTACCCTAGGGCACCAGCAACAAAGACAGGGTGTGCTCTGTTTGTGGGCGAGCTGTCCCAAGAGAATCCAGGGCCAAGATACTAGGCCAAACAGGGGCAGTGAGTGCTTCCTCCCAGTTGCCAGACAAGTCACTCCATCACGTGCGAGAAGCACAGGCAGGGCTAGAGGGGAAGAGGAACACATGCCCATCCTTCCTCATTGCAGGGATTGATGTGGAAATGAAGGCAGAAGAGAAAACTCCCTCTAAAGTACTAGTCTAAATAAACAATACATAAATAAATCCCAATGAAACTGTCTATGCTAATAGTTAGTTCTGCAGACATGATGCCATGCTTGGAATCATCAGATGAAGAAGACTCTTCTCTTTAAAGCCAGAAACCAGAGTTTTTAGATTTCCCCTGATTGCGTATATGCCTTAGGGAAGGCAGAGTCCCTACCTTTAGGGGAGCTAAAAAGACAATTTTCAAGACTCATTATTATTAATTGGGTTCCATAATTTCCTATAGGCATTCATGAGATCGTATAAAATGCAGTCATGAGATTTGTATCTTTCCTTATGTAGATGTTATATTGAGAAGCTGCCAATTGTACTCATTTATTCATTCAGACAGCCAGTCAGTCCGTCAATAAGTATTTATTGTGGGCCCACCATGGGCCCACCATGGGCCAACCATGGGCCAGGTGAGGGGCTAGGGGCTGGGGAGACACTGGGGAGCAGAAATCGAAACATTCCCCGTTCTCACAGAGCTTATTCAAAAACCCATTAATCAGATCATACTGAGGGAGATTCAAATGTCTGAAGGAGAAGAGAGTTCTATAAGATGTTAAAATTCTCATGTAACCACCCAGAGAATTGAGGCCACTGAGTGGAGTGAGGAGTGCAAGGAGCCGACCGCCCCAAGAAAGGCCACCTGAGTTGAGATGTAAGAAATGAGTTAACTGAAGAAAAACCATATTGAAAGAAGAATATATTTGGGGGTGGACGATCATGAGAATGTCTTAGTCTTATTGAATTTTGAGCCTCTGAATATCCAAATTGGAGATGCTGAGTCCAGAGCTGGCCCTATGGAGAGAGCTGAGCTAGAGACAGGCAGCTGAAATCTCCTGTGGTAATGCACCCCTAGGGCCTTGCTACTCAAACTGTGATCCCCGGAGCAGCAACACCTGCATCACCCAGGACCTGGCTAGAAATGGAGAATCTCAGGCTGCTGATTAACAACTGAATTTTAACAAGAGACCCAGGTGATGCACATGCCTATTACAGTTTAAGAAGTACTGTCTCAGGATAGAGTCTCTCAACCTTGTCATTACTGACACTTGGGGACAGATGGTTCTTTGTTGGGATGGGGGAAGCTGGGGGGGGGCTGCCCTGTGCATTGTAGGATGTTTAGCAGCATCCCTGGCCCCTACCCACTAGATGTCAGACCTACTACACACACACACTTGAGACAACCCAAAATATCTCTGGATGTTGCCAAATGTCTCTTAGGAGGTAAAGTTCACAGCCACCCACTCCAATTGAGAACCCCTGACCTAGGAAAAGTGTTTAGAATAAGAAAGGAAGGGCAACTGGAATTGAGCTTGGAAGAATTCCAATATTCCACAGCTGGTAGCAGAAGATAAGTCTGCAAAGGAAAAAATGAGAAGGCAGGAGCAGAGAAAGAAAAACCAGGAGAGCAGAGTCTAAAAAATTTAGGGGCGTGAGGAAGCTAAGGACAGAGTCCCATGATGCTGAGATGAAAAGGAAGAGGCAGGTTGCAAAGTGCCCATTTAATTTAGGAAAATGGAGATGACTGGTGACCTCCGAATGAGCTCTGTTGGCAGCAGGGAAAGGCTAGGTTCAGATTGGGAAAGGCTGGGAAGACAATGGATGGTGAGGAAACCAAGACGGCATGTCTCCTTCCTTTTACTCCGTGTGGGCCATGCAGAGTGCAATGGACCTTGGGAGTGCTTTCGAAATTTATCAGAATCTGAAGTTTAACAGAGAGTCCCGGGTTCTCAGGTGATTCCTATATGCACTAAAGTTTGAGAAACACTGGCGACAGGCAATTCTCTAAACTGGTTTGAGTGGTATAAGGAAAAAAATGGTCTGGTCTTTGTGCTTAGTTCCTGGGGAAGCAACCTCTGAATATGATTTCCTGATGGGAGTGTCTTTTGTTCTCCTGCTGGGTCCGGGACAACACCTGAGAGTTCCTATGCTAAAGAAGCAACAGGAAGGGGCCAGCCACACCTGCAGAGTTAGGGTAGGGGGCCGGCCTCACCAGAGAGACCAACCATGTGACTGAGGAGTTGGGGCTCTGAGCCAGGTCCTGTCAACCCAACTGCCCAACCCCTGGGAGGAGGCGGGTGGCCGTGCAGATTGAGCTCAACCACGTGGACATGGATTCATCAATCACACCTACGTAAGGTGACCCCTTAACTCAGGACACTTGAAGCCCCGATGAGCTTCCAGGACTGAGAAAATACATCTCTGCACCAGGAGGGCAATACATTCTTGCTCCACTTGGAGAAGCTGGCATTTCAGACACTCCCAGACCTCACCCTATCCGTCTCTTCTTGCGGCTTCTTTTGATTTGTATCCTTTGACTATAATAAAGCCATAATGGTAAAGGATAGCACTTTCAGGGAGTTCCGTGAGTTATTCCAGCGAATTAATGAATCCGAGGGGGGTGGAGGGAAGCCCCGAATTTGTAGACAGTTGGTCTGAAGCGCAGGTGGCCCTGGGGTCCCCCGAACTTGTGACTGCTACTTGATGGGCAACTGCAGGACTGCCCTTCCCTGGGGGTCTGGCCTGACACCGGTTCTTTGAGTCAGAATCAGAGTGATCAAGTCCCTGCAGTCTTCGCAGCTGCTGATGGCAGTTTCTTCTACCAATTCAGGTGGTGCCAGAAGCTGTGTGGTGGAAGTTGTGGAGGGTTTTTTTGGTTATTGTTTGGGTGGGGGTGGGGGGTACAATGGTCAGGAATCTATCCCAGGCGAGCATTCTACCACTGATCCACCCATACACCCTGCTGTTGTGGAGGTTTTAGACAACCCACACAGTTGGGTAGTGAAGGAGAGGAGAGAAACAGACGTCGTGTGATTGCATATACAACTGGTTTGCTGCATGGGCGCGCCTTAAATAAAAAACTGTCTATAAAGAGATTTAAAAGAACTAACTAGTGTTGAACATTGTAGACATTTTTAAAAGAATATATGCAGTTTGCAAACTCATAAATCAGAACTCTGATTTTACTCCTATTTTCAAGATACTCAGTGGACTAAAACTTCATGATTCTATTTAGGCCTCAAGTAAACTTTTATATTTTATATATATTTATATATAACATATTTATATATTATACTTTTATTAAGGCAATTAGTGCCCATGAAATTAGTTTGCAACTTATTTGCTTTCATAAAAGCAGCACACCCAAAGTAGATTATTAGTGAAAACACGATTTTAATGAATGTTTTTACTAATTGGTTTTTATACCAGTGGGAATGGGGTAGACCTCTATTATTCTAGACTAGTGGTTTTCAACTTTTTTCCCCAATGCAAACACACACGTGGAACATGGCCCAGTCCCATCAATAACAAGAGTTAAGACCTCGGAGATTCTCAGGGTGGGGGCAGCATCAGAATATACCAACAGGGAGTGCATGTTTACTGTGACAAAGTCCCAGTGGTTCAAATATCACTATAACCCACCTGCTACAGTAGTTCTTAACCTTGACTGCAAATTGAAATTACCTGGGGGGCTTTAAAAATACTATGCCTGGGTCCCAGCCATGGAGATTTTGATTTAATTAGTCTGGAGTACAGCCTGGCTCTTTGGATTTTAAAGCTCACAGGTATTTCTCATATGCAAGCAAAGTTGAGAATCTCTGCTCCCTGGCAAGCAGTTCTTAAACTTGCGTGTGCATTGGAATCACCTGGACGGAGCGGGTTTGTTAAAACAGATCGCTGGGCTCCTTATCACGGTTTCTGATTCAATAGATCTGGGGTTGGGGCCTGAGAATTTGCATCACTAATACGCTCCCAGGCAATGCTGCTGTTGCTGGTCTGGAGACCACACTTTAAGAACCCCTGCTCTGCTGAGACGACAGCAAACTTTATTGGCTAATAGAATGACTTGCAGATTCCTAGGCTCTACCCCAGAGCCCCTGAATCAACATATCTGAAGGTAGAATCCCGACACTTGCATTTTAAATAAGAACCCAGATGACTCTGATTCCAGGGATGGAAAGACTAACTTTTGCAGAACCCTGCTCTAGACACAATTTACATCTATATCCTGAGGCACTGGGGTGGCACTGGGAGGCAGAGTCATCTCTGAGAAAGTCATCTTTTTCTTTCCCCTTTATTTTCCATCTCCTTCTTTCCTGGCTAAACTGACCTTATAATCTGAACACACTGTCTTGGGCAGCAAGTAACTTGGATTTCATCTGCTAAAGGCCTAAAAGTCTTGGGGATCATAGGGGAGGTTGTGGCCATAAAGAAATTCAAGAACCCCAGACTGGGTCTCCAGGAAATGCAAAGGGAGAAGTGTGGTCCTGCACCTCTTCTGGAGAGAGAAGCAACAGGCAAGGGGGGAAGGAAGGGAACAGGAGAGCTGAACAGGACTGTTGGTACTGAGAACAGAGGGGACCTGCCAACTCTATATGGAAAATGACTAAGAAATGGATTGCCCACACCACCATTGTTTGTCATTAGATCAGACTCATAAACTGTGCCAGACCCTGGGTAGCAAGAAGCCCCTGGATGAGCTGACTTTCGCTTCTTGGGAGTCAAGCAGAATGAAAGATCAGTCACAGAAAATAAAGTCGTCTTTCCACACATCTGAGTTTCTGGACTGTGTTACACCAGATACGTCAGACATATTTTCAACTATTTGAACTTTCCACCTGCTTATACTATATAACCAGGTATAAAAAAATCTAACTCAGTAGGTGAATTTAAAATATACGTTGTAAAGTCTGAGCCTTATTTCATAACATTCATGATTTATGAAATTGACCCCTCTCAAGCTCAAAACATAGTTAAAATCCTTTATCTACTCCCAAATGAGAAGAACAAAAGATTATTGTTCTGTGGTGTTTGCTTCTCATAAATAGTAAGTGCTTTGAGACCCTTAGGGAAAAGTATTAATATAAATTGTTTTTAATTTGAAAACTTGGGTTGCCTTAACGGAAACTGTCCCCAAACCAGGAATTTTATACATATATAGCTGTCATTAACTTTCACAGAACATGTTATCACACACAAAAATTACCAAATCGACCAATTAGGAAGTCCGGAATAGTGGGCGGTGGGCGCCATCTAGTGGCAGGATGGTTATTAACACCTTTGCTGCGGGCCAGGTCTTCCAGAAGTCAAGGATGCAGATGCAGAAAGGAAGAAACAAAAATGTTTTCCTCCAACTCTAAAAGCACTACTTCTAGAGAATAAAGACTGGAAAAAGAGAATTAGAAGAGAGAAAAGAAAACATGTTGGGAGGGAGGGAAGAATATACTCGGGGTTAGGAGAAATCGCATGTAAATGTTTCCCTGGAGAATCTGCCTAACTCATAGAAATTGTCCTCCACGAATTTCCTCTCCACACCAAGCCCCGGGCCTCGATCCTAACGGCTTGTTCTCTTGCTCTTCCAGAGTGCTCTTGCATTTTTTGAAAAAGGTGGCTGCCTCCCACTTTTCAGCCTCTGCTAATTGACCCGTCCACCAGATGCCCTATCCCCCAGAACACAATCTCATTTCCTACATTACTAAGAAATGTGACACCCACAGGGTGTGCTTCCTCTCTACACCAAAACTTGTTTATGCCCACATCTTCTCACCGTCTCACAACCACAAGATTCTTCCCTGAAGAGCCTATCCTCCTTCTTTCCTATCACCCAAGAAGAGGTGGCTCTTGCCCTTTGTAGGCTGAAAACCCATCACACCTTGTTCCTGGTTTCATACCGTCCTTCCATCACACATGGTCCTTTGGTGGCATAATCACTCCTTTCCATTCTGCTGAGGTTTGCTCCTCACCTGAATGCACTTCTTTTTAAATCATCTTCCCTCCAAAGATGTGTTTGTAATTTCAAAAAGTTAAGACAAACCCAAAGAGTTCTGTAGGTAATTATATGTCCATATATACAAAGGAAAAATCTTGAAAAACATACTACAAACTGTTAATAATAGTTATCTTTGAGGAGAGGAATTTGGAGAGCTCTAATCTTTTGTTACACATTCCTGTATTTGTTCAATAGTACCTCATAAATTTAAAATCAGAAAAAATGTGGATGTAAAAATCTTCCCTCAATTCTACTGCTATCACCCTCTTCTGTCACCCTTTCATTTGCACCCACATTTATCGACAAGTAAGTACAAAAGACTGGGCTGTGGTGCACGGGTGGTTCAGTGGTAGAATGCTCATCTTTCATGCAGGAGAACCAGGTTCGATTCCCGGACCATGTACCCTAAAAAAAAAAAAAAAAGACTGGGCTGGATGAATAAAACATAGCCTTAGGCCCAGAAGGTTTAGAGTATTGTGGAAAGGTAATATAAGAAGAATCCACCAAAACATAATCAGGGCAGAATAACTCAGGGCAACTCGGTTGCAACTCGTGTGCAAGAGAGCTTTCAGTTCAAATCCCATCTTTGCTGCTAAATTTGGGCTGATTGCTGAACCTTTGCAAGTCTGCTTCCTCCTCCAAAGCGGGGATTATAATAAAAAGCAAAGGGTGGTGTGAAATGTAAATAGATAGAGCCTTTAGAGCTGGGCCTGGCCCAGAGGACTTCACATGGCACAAGAGGCACAGAGAGCCTGGGATCCAGAGCCCAGAGAGCTCACTTCTGCTGGCAGGCTCTGGCCAAGTGGGCACCAGTTGAAAGGGCAGATGCTGACAGACCACGTTCCAAATGCTCATGGCTGAAAGGCACCCGCCCAATCAAGCTCCCTTGGCTGACAAGGGGGAGCAGGTGAAGTACAAGGAACAGGAGACCTTCAGGAAGCCTAGGTAAGGCCACAGATTCAGAGAGGCATAGGAGGTCCTCAAGGAGCGAAGGGTGGTCGCATCAGGTGAAGAACAGGGCTGAGGTCAAGGAATATTGAGAGAGAAAGCTGGGAAACAGATTGGATCTAGATTGTAGAGAAACTTGCCTGCCAGCTCATGGCGCATGCTTATGGCAGTGGTCTGATACTGGTAGTTGTGCAGTGGCTCAGGGAAGGTTCCTCCAGTGTACTGTACCGCCATCAGGGGGGCTGGTGCTGAGGGTGGTGCTATTATGTTTGGCTTCAACCCCCACTACTGTTTAACCCCACAACCCCTTTTGGTCTACCACGCTGTCAAAATTAAGCTCTGGAAAGTCACAGTAACTTTCTCTTTGTTAAATTTGGTGGCTTTTTATAGGTCCTTGTGATCTCTAACGTTGTTGAGCTATCCTACAGAGCCTAACTCAAGCCTGACTCTTTCTTAACTGTTTTATGCAAAATGGACAGAACAACAGTCATGCATCACAGGGTTACCAGGAGGGGTGATAAGTTCACCAATGAAAGCACAAGAGTCAGCTATGGCTATGCAACTCTTACTTTCTTCTCCTCCCACTCTCCCTCCTTTTCTCTCCTTCTCTCCCTCCCTTTATTCCAGAAACCTCTACCTGAGCTTCTACCACTCCACAGCCGCTGCGTTGGGTGCAGAGTGATAAAATGACAACTAAAGCACTTATCCTCAGCGAGCTCCTAGTCCAGGCTAGGGGCCAAGCAAACCAATCAATGAGCCCAGTGCAGTGTGATAAGAATCTTGAGAGAGGGAAGTGGAGGACGTCTTGGCCCTTTGCGAGCACAGAGCCAAGGCCTACCCCATGGAGGTGCGACTGTTCAGAGAAGCCATCTCAGAGTTGATGACATCCAAACAGAGTACCGGAGGGATCACAGAATGCAGCCAGGCTTTTACAGAAGGGTGAGATGGGAGCAGCCTACACATGTGCCCAAAGGCGTACATGGGAGGGCCATGGAAGTGGAATCACAAGTGGCGTTAAAGACTGGACCGCTGAGTAAGAAGGGGAGTTTGTTTCATGCTTTATCCTGAAATGGGGAAGACCTTCCGTAAAGAGGAGTGTGAGATGTTGACTGCTGCATCCTGAAAAACCTAGCCTTTTCCTCTTTAACTTCTTTAGATTGCTCAGGCCTGGTTCATCCCTTTCAGTTGGTTACTCTTTGGCTCCTTGTTATTAGTCAGGGTTCTCTAAAGAAACAGTGCAAACAGGAGGTATCCGTAAATATGAGATTTATAAAAGTGTCATGCAACCACGGGGATGCAAAAGTCCAAAATCTGTAGGGCAGACCACAAGGCTGGCAACTATGATGAAGGTCCTTGACAAACTCCACAGGAGAGGCTGGCTGGCTGAAGAAGAGATGCAAATTCTCTCTTCTCCCTAAAAAATCTTCAACTTGCTGGATTAAATCCAACTGAATGGATTCTTTCGTTGCAGGAGACATACCCTTAGTTGATCATAGATGTAATCAGCCACAGACGCAGTCAGCTGACTGACGATTTAATCAACCAGCCTTCTGGTTTATCAACCAGCCACTAAATACCCTTGCAGAAATGGTCAGGCCAATGCTTGCCTGACCAGACAACTGGGCACTATCACCTCGCCAAATTGACACCTGAACCTAACCCTCACACTCCTCCTTCTATCACCCTCATTCAACAACAAATTGGCATTGAGTCCTTACTGTAAGCCTGGTTCTTAGTGCAAGGAAACAGGAAGACAATCATCACCCCAAACTGGCCCTCTTCATTGTGTTCATCGCTCTCTGAGCACATCCTCGATGCTCACACCTTATGCCTCACCTTCTTTCCGGAAAAAGCTTTGTCTGTCTAGCTTCTTTTTCTTTTTTGTTAGCAAGCCCAGTTCATGCTTTATTTTACATATATTTGTATACACATACATAGAATCTGAACTTTTCTCCATTCACATGGTCATGTATTTTATTTCTGATGTCCTAAGTAAACTTTTCTTTTAGAATAGTTTTAGATAGACAAAGAAGTTGCAATGATAGTATTAGAAAGTTCCCATGAACCCCACACCCAGATTCCCCTTCTGTTAGCATCTTATGTTATACTATGTGTTTCAGTTTGTTAATGCTGTCGGAATGCAATATACCAGAAATGGATTGTCTTTTACAGAGATACAGAGAGGATTTATTAACTTACAAGTTACAATTCTAAAGCTGTGAAAATGTCCAAGTTAAGGCATCAACAAGAGGATATGATCCCTCAAGAAAGGCTGATCACATCCAGGGTTTCTCTGTCACATGGTGTCATGGCACAAGACAAAGTCTGCTGACCCTTCTCTCCTGGGATGATTTCAAAATGGCTCGGCTCCTGTGGGTCCTTCCTTAGCATTTCCCAGGGAATTCTGTCTCCAAATCCACTCTCTGTGTCGGCTCTTCAAGCATCTGTACTTTCTCCAAAATGTCTCCCTCTTTTTAAGACTAAGTAAGTGGATTAACACCTAGCTTGAATGGGCAGGGTCACATCTCCACGGAAACAACCTAATAAAAAGTTCCTACCCACAACTGGGTGGCTCGCACCTCTGTGGAAATAACCTAATCTAAAGGTCCCACCCAAGTCCAGCCCTGGCATCATGGGATCAACAATTCCATCCTGAACAAAAGGGGGAAAAGAAGTATAACTACTAAAGTATCAGTGCCAAAAAAGAGTTCACATAGAGTCAAGAGGCTACTCTGGAGGTTACTCTTACACAAGCTTCAGTTAGACATTGCTACCTATCATAACCTGCCAACTCCCAACCAGGACCATTCCAGCCAATCCTAAAGAATACCTGGGGCAATATAAGATTCCACAAGGGTTCCGTGCACTAGAATAACTTTCCAGAAACCTACAACCTCCAGATGGGTCCCTGGTCCAGATAACTCCTGAAACCTAGAGGGCCTAGCCTCTCCAGAACATTAGCTAGTTTCATTTCCCTACCCCATATTACTGACAGCCCCTTCCAACATGAAAAATTTAGATTGGCCATAGCCCAAACACCCCTAAAGAGAGGGACAGAATGATCTAAGGTGATGGTGGAGTTATATAGAGAGGATAAGATTTAACAAATGAATATGATTGCTGAATCATTAAATTGATATCTCTTTTAGTCTCCAGTATCTTAGAGCAGCTAGAAATAAAAACATAAAATTGTGGAATTGTAACCCCTGCCAAACTCTGAAATATGTTCTACAACTAATTGAGGTGCTATGCTTTGAAATTTATTGCTTTTTTGTATATATGTTATTTTTCACACACACAAAAAGTCAATTGTGATGATAAAAAAAAACACTTCTTCCTTCTAGCCTCCTGTATTCTGGTGCAGCTAGAAGAAAAAATCTAAAAGGATCATATGGTAGCCCATGACAAACTGTGGGATCTGTCCTGTAACTACTTGCTGAAGAGTGCTTTGAAAACTATTGCTTTTTTCTTTCTTTGCTTTGTATATATGTTATATTATACAATAAAAAAGTTTAAAAAAAAGGTTCCACCCAACAATGGGTCTGCCCCCACAAGATTGGATTAAAAGAACATGGCTTTTCTGGGGTACATAACAGTTTCAAACCAGCACACTGTGGTACATTTGTCACAATGAATGAACCAATATTGACACATTATAATTAATCAAACCTCATACTTTGTTGGGATTTCATTAATTTTTTCCCCAATGTCCTTTTTCTGTCCCAGGAGTCCATCCAGGATCTCACATGACTTTCAGTCATCATGTCTCCTCGGCTCCTCTGGGTTGTGACAATTTCTCAGCTCTTCCTGGTTTTTGATGAACTTGACTGTTTTGCACATTGAACAGGCATTTTGCAGACTGCCCTTCAATTTGTTTGATGTTTTTCTCATGATGAAACTGGAGTTATAGGTTTGGGGGAGGAAGTAATGCCCTTCTCAACACATCATAGCAAAGGGTCATGCTATCATCATGATTCATCACTGGTGATGTTGACTTAGATCACCTGGCTAAGTTAGTGTTTTCCTTGATTCTTCACTGTAAAGTTACCCCTGCTTCCATACTGTTCTCCTTGGAAGCAAGTTACTAAACACTTAAGGAGTGAGGAATTATGAGAGGGTAGTATCTCCATAATTTATTTGGAATTCTTCTGTATGAGAGATTTCTCGTTTCTCCCCCACTGGTTTATATATTCAGTCATTTATTTATATCAGCGTGGCGTCAAGGATATTCATTTTATACTTTGGGTTATAGCCAGATACTACACTATTTATTTTGTTGCTCAAATTGTTCAAGCTTTGGCCACTGGGTGCTCATTCAGGTTGGCTTCTGTGTCCCTTTGACATTCCCCTATCCTTTTGTTTTTTGAGAACCTCCTGACTTTCAATGAGATGCTCCAGGCTCACCTTGTATTTTCCTTGCCCCAGCCCTAAAATCTGCCATTTCTCCAAGGAACCCTGATTCCTTTTATTGGGGAATGGTATTAGAAACCAAGGCCTGTGTACTAGGTGTGCTTACTGCTACTGGAGTATCATTGCTTCCAGGCCAGCTCAGTGGACTGAGCTAGGTAATATCTGTATGAATACAGTTAGTACCTGTGTATATACATCTATCTGTAATTATATTTCTATTTATCTATCAGTATCTATATTATGCTAAATGAGTTCATACTGATGTCTCCAACTCTAATTCAGTATCACATGGTTCATTCTAGCCTTCCCCCCAACACTGTATAATCTCTATTTTTGAGTATAAACTATATTTTTTACCAAGCCCTATTGCATCCTAACTCTACAAAGACTTTCTCTTCCATCCTGTTCTATACCCACTGATAAGGATGGCTAATACTTAAAGATTTACAAGCTATGAAAAACATTTCCGTCTGGCTGCAGGTACAATGTAACAATCACCCAGGGTAGTCTGGCTTCATCACTCACTCACTCAGCTGTGGCCCCATCAGTCTACACCACCATCCACTGGTCCCTTCAATCTGATCTTGAAACCTTCCTGAACTGAGTTGACTCTTTCAGCTGACATTTGCTCCCTTCTTAAGCATTTACCACTGGGACACTGAGGATCAGAGAAAACCAGGGCAGCTGTCCCAAGCTGCCTCAAGGCACCACATACTGCTCCCTTGCCAAAGTGTTGTGGAAAATTCTAGAAAATTCTGCCTCTTCCCAGGATTCCAGATGGACTGTAAGGGAAAGGTTCCTTCAACTCTTGATCCCCCAAACTTATTTGGCTATTATAGGTTTCCTCTGTGCCTGATCTTACTACAGATCAAAGCTTTCTCTGAGATGCTCCTGGCATCTTTCTCTGTTGGGCTGTCTCTTGACAGTTCATCTTCTCCAGCTCAGATCAGTTTTATCTCGTCCTGTGAAAGGAAATACTGTTTTCCATTGTTTAATATATCTCAAACATTTAGAACTGGACCACAGCTTTTGAAACTCCTCCCTTTTCTCCAGTTCTGCTGAGGCAACCTTCCCTAGGGCAGTGACTACCTGATAGCTCATGTCCTGACTGGGGGACTACAGAGGGGAGGAGGACCTGTCTCTCAGGAGCAGGGGGGAGGCAGGGAAACTCCTATTGGTAAATGTTCAACAATGCTTTTCTGCTTCACTAATCCCTTTTGGTCTGGGAACTCCTGTCAGTACCTAAATTTACTTTGGTGGACCTGGAGCATCACAGATTAATATTGACATATTTGCAATCTGTCGCTGAAGAAATAAACTTGACCATTATGATGAGATTTTATAAACAGAAGTAGGAAGTAAGGACACAGGGTTGAGAGGAACCAGACAACCCACCAGCATTCTCTTCTCAATGGTACAATTTGGCTTTTGACTTATGACATTCGTGAAGGGAGAAGTTGAAAGAACACAAGAGCAGAAGCTGAGTGCTGAGAGTTCCAATACTGTGCTCTACCACTACTGCACCCTTGACCTTTGGCTTCAGTTCCCACAACCCTGAAATAAGGGCCCTTCCAGGTCTAAGAACCATAAGGTCCTTGTGGTGTCTTGACCCATTATTTGGAAAACACTTATTTAAGGAACCATAGGGAAGGGTTGCAACTAATGGCAGATGCAGGTTTTCAGATAATTTCTCTTGAATTCAAGACTTACTAAAGAATGAAACTTGCTGGAGGCTGCAGTGACCTTGCTTTGTCTCCATACAGTATAATCAGACATGCTGTTAGAAAGAGCTGGTCCCATTCATCATGATGAAATGAGCTTCAGTTTGGTTTAGCTGGGCCACCATGTACAGTTGCACAGGTTGTCCCCTGCACAAGGCCACAGAAGGGCTATAATGTAGCCCTTCCTTCTTTGACCCAGTTCTGTGGCCTGACGTGGGGCTACACCAGCCCACAGGAAGAGTGCCATTAGCTTACTCATTCTCTCAGAGAGGCACCATTTTCTAATTCTCACTGAGGCATTGTACAGACCAGCATTTTATGCTTTTGTTTTAAATGAGAAGTAATGGTACAAATGGAAAACAACTGGCTGAATTTGAGAATGAGCATAATGGGGTAGGAGTAAGTCAGAGTGAGTGCTCAGACTGGGACGGCTCACAAAGAACAGGCTGAAGGGTCCAGGAGTGAGGGAGGAAGGGATGGGAGAGAAGGAGCTGTGGAATTGTTGGAAACAGTTCAGAAGGAACGTGAAAGAAACGAAACAAGCTACCCACTTCTGTCTGCATCCTGAGACCCATGTCACCTGCATCTGCACTGACCAAGTTAGAGCAGCCTGCTTTCAGGTGCCAAGGGAAGCCATAATGTGGCATCCCCAATCTGAGCTCACAGCAACTGTCCCCCTCAGTAGCTCTGCCTCTCAATTTGAAACCAGAACAGGATCACATCAGATCTGGCCTTCATGTAAAGGAATCCTCTTTGTGGATTTCTCCATCCAAATCCTTTGCTCAAAAAATTGTTCTTTTACATGATTCCTTGCACTTTAGCTTCCTCTACCTTTAATGTGGACTCTTTAAAAAAAATCATGACAAATACCTGGTTCCTGGCACCTGGTGTCTCCCTGGGCCTTGAGCCCTCTCTAAGCTTCCACGTGCAGTTTCTTTGCTGCAGCCCTGATGTGGGGAAGCCATTTGCTGCCCCATGAATTCTCTGGTGGCCATCAACTCCGGAGAAAGGGACTGTGGCCAGGGCTGGGTAAGGTCCCTAAGAGTGGTTCTCTAGGCCTAGCTCAGCAACTGAGATGAGTGATGTGCTTCGTGAGGCAGATAGGGTAATAATAATAATACCAGCTCTACCTGTTGCATGCTTACCTCCGAGCCAGGTACTATTTTCCAGGTTTCACAAGTATGAACTTGTTTTACCCTCGAGGCCCTGAATGAAGAAGGTTCTATTATTTTTATTCCCACTTGTTAGATGAGAAAACTGAGGCTCAAAGAGGCTTATCTGCCCCAGCTGGGGATTTGTGTGTCTGTTGCCTGGCAGACTTGCCTCAGGGGAACAGTTAATGACAGATATTCCTCATTTTGAAATAAAGTCTGTGCACGCATGAGGGCAAGGGGAAGAGCAAGGAAAGATTCATTGTAAGAGCTGCCCAAGGGCCTTGTGCTCTCACAGGGCAGTTGTGGGGGAGAACAGACCTGGCTGCTGGGGGCCAGTTCTGAGGCTCGGGCAGAAAGTGGATCATCTGGTTTCTTTCCACACGGGGCGAAGTTCTGGTTCCCAGTGACCTTCCACAGCAAGTTGTTGCAGCAGTGTGCATGGGAACACAGGCTTAGGACACAACAGACGCTTTCAGCAAATGACCGCTTCGTTATTGCACAGTCCAGAAGGGCAAATAACCCCTTTGTTACTTACACAGCAAAAGGAATCCAAAAGAGTAAGGGAAGAAGTCCCATCATGGTTGGTCTCCTGGGTGACCGAAAACTACTCTGGGTCAGGGCTGATGGATGGCCCACTTGGAACCGGAGAAGAGAGACAAATCTAGATTGTTTGAGTGTGGTTTTTATCCACCTCAGGGGGAAGGGGCCTCACCTCTGAGAACCCCTGCCTTGATTAGCATCTGGGGCTGCTTGGTCTGGGTTTTCAAGTTTAAGGTCTGGTCGAGCCTTTTTATTCAACTTAAAGCTTCCCCCGGGTTGTGGAATGGAAGCAAACCAATAAATACCATCGCACACTTTCTAGAGGAGATGGGGGACAGTGGCAAGTGAGGGCTGGGAGATGGCCACTGAGCATCTCTGTGACTTCCCCAGTACCTTCCTACCATGATATCGATTCTATTTTCATTTTCATCTTTTATGGTTACTGGTTGTGTGAGAAAAGCTGTGAAGGCTTATTGTATTTGAGAAAATAGCTCATTTTATGAGTTTGCAGATAGACACCAGACCATATGCAATAATAACCCAAGCATGCATCATGCTTTATGAAATCGGAATCAATTGGTCTAAAATTGGCCCACACTTTATTGCCTGGAAGCCAGGCATGTGAGTTCAGCTTTTCTGGAAAGGCAAACTCTCCAGTCACAAGGAGCCTTGCTTAGCTCACTATTGGAAGTCATTTTTGTTTAATCTCATCCTCCATTTCTGAGCAAACATTTTGAGAGTAACAAAGGCAGTAAGGTGGGGTCTTTGAGCTCACTGTCACAAAGGTTTTTGGTTAGGATACAAAGTCACAGGCTGTGCTCTCTGATGCCACGGGGATCCCCTCTGACAGGGCACATCAAGCCCTGAATCACCTTAAGGACTAGTCATTAGAGGTCAATTTAGGAATGGCTGCCCAAGTCTATGACTTCTGAAAGACATTCCTTCTTACAAGGTTTTTCAAAGTCCATATGTTATGAGAGATGTGATAGAGAGAGGGAGACTGAAGGTCTGGGGGGCGGGGGGGGATAAAGAAAAAGAAAATTATATATATACATCTTTATGAGAATATCACCTTCACCCACCCTATCCCCACTGGAGTTTCCTCCCATTCAAAATGTGTAAGGTGAAATGAAACATATCCCATTCCGAAAGTCTATTCTTTTGGCCAGGGATGGGAAAACTCTTTCTGTAAAGGATCAGATGGTAAATATTTTAGGCTTTGGAGGTCCAGAGACCAAATCAAGGATATTATGTACGTACATAATTTCCACAACTTTCTTTAATGGATGAAGTTCAAAATATAATACTATTCATTGAGTGCAGGTTTTTTTGTGTGTGTAATATAAATCTAATATTG
Source organism: Myrmecophaga tridactyla (assembly GCA_004026745.1). Classification (NCBI taxonomy): domain Eukaryota; kingdom Metazoa; phylum Chordata; class Mammalia; order Pilosa; family Myrmecophagidae; genus Myrmecophaga; species Myrmecophaga tridactyla. The sequence continues at coordinate 14,592 of PVIY010028544.1, read as the reverse complement.
AGAAGAATGGACTTCTTTTGGGGGGCAATAACATTTTGCTTAATTGGAGTTTATTTAAAGTTAGTGTTCTTTATCATCAAATAAACAATGTTCACCTGTAAAATTTATTCTTCTTGGGCAAACTGATGACAGGTCGGATTTGGCCCACACGCCACAATTTGCTGACCCTGGTTCTTGGCTTAACCTTCTGAGGCCCTCTCCGTGAGGATTTTAAAAAATACAATTCAGTTATCAGACCAAATCTGGAAAATTAAATTTCCCTGCCTCACAAATACTAATCATCCATTCAGTTGCTCATTCAAAGAACATTTCCCCAGCTTATGTGCAGATGTTGGGTGAGGGACAGTGACACCCAGGAGAAAGATGCCCTCTCTGTAATCACAGCCTGGTGGGGACACTCACACTCTTCTGTGCTATGTGCTAGACCAGAAATGTGCTGGACAAAGATGAAGCAACACTCAAGTTATTTAAGTACATCATAGATTATATAACCATAGGTGAGTTTGAACAATCTTAAATCAAGTACAAATTTGTGGTAAAGTTAAAAAGAAAAAAAAAAGGATATACTAAAGTTTCCTAAGTAAAAGGAAAAAAATGTCCTATTTTCTCCCCCTAATTTTCCCCAAATCCCATTCTCCAAAGCTATCTGGTGTTGACATTTTGGTGTGTATCCTCTCAAATGGTCTCCATTCCCCCCCAACCCCCATGCACACAAAGACACGCTGCATCTTTTTCTGGCTTAGGTTATATTTAAGCCATTTTATAAATGACTTTTCGCCCCAATTTCAGTTTTGAAATTTTAAGACTCAGTCAATAAATGATTTGGCAACAGTTAAGAAATCACTAGTTCCCCTCTTCTCACATAAACATCTGCAAATCACTTACTAGGTTCTGCTGGCGGTAAAGAGGCCAGTTTCAGGAAGTCAGCCTGTTTCTTTACTCTGAATGCGCCTACTGAATGGAGGGTGCCAACTCTACAATGCTGCAAATTATGCCATGAGAAATTAGAAAGGACCTCAACAGAAAAGTGGTAAGCCACTTCTACTCTTTTAACAAGGCTTCGCAACAGACTGTGATTTCTGACACAGTAATATAGCTTGATAGCAAATGGTGTTAACGAAGGAAGTAACAAATGGGCAAATAAGCATAAACAGGTTAAGTATTGAAACAGCTTTGAATTAGACAAAGTGGCTTGGTATATGCTCTTTAATTTGCGTGTCTGTTAGTACAGACCAATCAGGACATACATCTTGAAAAATAAAATGCCATAATGGTCCCATTAATTGAACAGGAAAACAAGAAAACGCCAAATTAAAAATTTAACTGGAATATTACTTTCTGACCCTACCAGAGACAATATTCTGTTTTAGAACAAAAGGGTTGGAGGTGAAGGGGGAGAGCAAGTGTTTTTACTTTGCTGCTTCTATAGAAAAGGACAGGCTCTCTGCCTTCTGCTACACAGACCAGTTGCTGGTGGTGAAGGTGGAAGCCTGAGCTTAATATACAACTAGAAGCTTAAACATCAGTCATGTATTGCTACTTGTCTCCTTCAGAGTTTTTAAGTAACATGCTACTATTTCTGTAACTATTATTCTGTAGTATCAAGATATAGCAGTTTTTCTTGTCATGAACTGTCTTACTGAAAAATAAACAGACTTTACAATTGTTTTTAAATGATATATTTTCTAGGAAATTCAATGTGGTTTAAGAGAGCAATTGAAAAATATGACTTCCAGAGAATTTCATCCAAAATTTACCTTCTTTTTTTCCACACCCATTAAGTACTTATTAAGGTTTGTGTAGTTATTTTTTTACAATCATTTCATGTTTATTTAAATTCTTGATGTTACATTTTTACAGTCATTTAATGCCCATTATATATCCTGAAGGTAAATTAATTTTGCACTAAAATTTAATGATGCTTTACAAAACGACTGCAATGGCCCTACTGCAATTGTGGTTGACATTGTCCAATTTCTCCTTAGTATTTGTAAACTGCTGCAATGGCCACTATAACTCTATTATAAGAAAGTGGAAATAGAATAATAAAATCAAACTAAACTTGGAATCATGCCCCACCTCCCTCCCATTGGTGGCAGGTGGAGGCCAAAGACCTAGGAGACTCCTCATCTGAGAGTAGAGGTTCTTAGCCTTGGCTACATCTTAGAAACACGGCAGGGAGTTTTAAACAGTCCTGCTGCCCAGGCTGGATCCCAGGCCAATGAAGTCAGACTCACTGGAGATAGGCCCAGGCATTAGTAACTTTTAAAATTACCAAGTACCCGTGATGGGCAGCCAAAGCTGAAAACCACAGCCTTAGAGTAACAGATAAACCATTATTTCTGACCTTTAAATAAAGAGCACAGTCATTTCTTAGGGAATGGGGAGGATTTGGGAAGACCTGAAGCTTACTCATTAGCCCCTTGGTTTGATTTCAAAAAGGAAAATAAAAGTTCCGAATATATTTTATCTGAAGAAAATGGAAGCTGTGGATGAAGTTCATTTTCCTGCTTTGATCCTTCAGAGAATAAACCTGAAACTGCCCAGAGCTCAGGAGAGAGCATGCAGTCTCATGGAACACCCCAGAGTTACAGAGTTCTAGGATATCTTATAAGGGAGGATCTCATCACCCACATTTAGTCTTTGCAACTCAGTTGGGTATTATTTCACAGTATGTCTCAGTGTTATCCCCAGGGTCCATCGAAAGGAACATCACTCCAATGGAATGTCTTTTGAGCTCACCCGAGTTATTAAATGGAGTTGAGGGATTTGTTGCTTTTAACTTGTAGACCTATTTTATGACTATTCAGGACTATAAAGACATAGTAAATGTAAATGTACAACCCATGGTACTGGGTTGGCATTAGCAAATACAGGCTGTGTCGGTTTTTTCAGATGAGTAGAAAGAGCAGTTCATTGGCAAATACAGACTAAAGCTAGTGGGTTTCTGGTTGTTCCACGGGATGGCAGAGAATCTGGAAGCTGCAGTAGCTTGATCAGCATGTGAAGGCTGGATGTCCACACATGGCTATGCTCTCTCTGCTGAGACTCAAAACCAGACCGCTGCCAACTAGCCCCTTGGCTCCCACTCTCCTGATTCTTTAACCACTCAGCTAGCTCTAGGCTCAACTTCAGCTCTGTCACCCACGAGCTGAGTGGCAGTAAATAAATGAGCATCAGGTTTCACTTCTGTAAAACAGGCTTATGATAGCACCCTCCTCATTACCTCATATGAGGATTAAACAGGAAAATGTATGAAAAGCACTCGCCCCAGCATTTGCCCCTGGAAAAGCACTCAACAAATGCTCCCTACGCTATTTCCTAGAATCCAAAATGCATAATTTTTCACATTTTAATGTATATGAAATCAGGACCCATCTTCTCACTATGTGAATTGAAGGTGGTAGTGTCTTCTTTTGTCTTCCAAAGCGGTTAATAAATCAATTTGGAGTGGAGAAACTAAAATAGCAGGTGTTAATTGTAAATTTCCACTAAGATGACAAATCCTATGTTTGTAACTCTCCACTTCTTAATGAACTTGTTTTCATAATAGCTCAGCTGTTAATGCCATCAACTGCAAAAGAGTAAGAATCTAGGAAAAGTTAGAAATGTTTCCAGCTTGGCAAAAGTGCAGTTCTTGTCAAATCCCACATCATGCCAAAACTATTCATTAATTCCTTTGGGACAATTAATCACATTTTATAATCAATAGGTGCTCTTGTCCCTTTAGTGTTAGGGGGCGCATCAGTGGGATCTCTGAGGCAGGGGTGCAGCTGGGGAGATGACCTGAGGCAAATCGCATCTACTCAAAGGGAAATCTAACCTTGAAGGAAACCTGTGAGGAGGGAGACTGATGGAGACCACACGTTTGTGGTGGCCCAGGAAGAAGGTACAAAAAGAGGAGACTCTGTTTATTCCATAAAGGCAGCTTTAGGTCCCCCCCCCCCCAGACCACCTTCACCCATAGACTGGATAGAAGAACCTGCAGGATATATTTTAGCATCATTTGGTCGTGTCACTTCTCTTGCACCCAGCACTTCCAAACCGTTCCCTGCCTCAGCCGTCAACCCCGGGCTGGGTTCTAGGGGTGGCCCCTCGGCTCACACTGATTCTCAGGATGTCTTGTCCTCAGCTAAGGGAGATTTTCTGGGCTGCTCTTAAAAGAGATATGTTTCTGGCGTTCACTAGGGCCCAGTTTGTGAGGAAGATTAGGGCGAGGAGTGGGAGAGGTTGCTTCCATTTTTCTAGTTGGTTCCTTCAACACCTAGAGGAGAAAACAATCTGTGCTAATTGTATGTCAGGGACCCAAGCATGGTAAATAAGAAAACAGTTATGAAATTGCTTTCTCAGTAACTAAGCAGAAATTATATTTGGCCGGAAGAGGGGATGTTAAGCAGATTTCTTTTTTTTTTTTCCTCGTGATTCCTATGCTTCTTTAAAGAAATGGATCCTTTTTTTTTTTCTGGGTGCTCCGAGGAAACACACAGTGAAAGTACTGGCCCAGCAGACCCAGTGAGCGCATGTTCTCTATGCAGTGAGCCTCTGGTGGTGTCCAGGCAAAAGGGTTCTCCCCAGCAGTGGGGTCCACTCAGCACATCTCATCTACCTCCTCCTCCTCTTCTTTTTTGATCTTCTATTCTGCCACTTCCATTCCATCTTAGCCCTTCACTTCATCAGCTCCCACAACCTAATACTTATATTAAAAGGTAAGTATCTCTTGCTTTTGTACCTGATATCCTGGAGGCCTGATATGAGCCCCATTATACCATCACTGACAACCACTGCCCACTTCTCTTCAGGCACAGCAGGCACAGGGCATACTTTAAGCAAAGGCTGTGCTTCCTTTTAAAATGAGGGAGAAAAACGAATATAAGCCATGCTGGATTATAGTCATCTTTAAACCAAAATATAATTTTTAACTTTTTTAATTCAAAAGAAGGGACTCAAGAAGGTCCTAGCTTGGCACTGTGACACCTGTTAAAATAAATAAAAACTTGACCAAAATTTGGTTAGGTTAGCTATCAGAGAGTCTTACTGAATCAATTCATGAATTGGGGGAGATTCCAATCACCATGAGGTAGAGAGGAATTACGCTGAACAAAAAGAGCAACAGACTTTTATAGACAGAAAAAGGGAGGTCATGGGTGGGAGGAACTCTTTATTGGTTAATGCAGACTATGTTTCCTAAATAGCGCAAGTGCAGGGCGTTGCTTAGCAACGAGGAAGTGAGCTGGCTAAGAAAAGGTAGTTGGTGATGGCTGATATGGCTGATTTAAATTCTGTTTCCTGGGCGGGCAGGCTATGTACAGGAAAAAAAATACTTAGATTTTGGTTTTGCTAACACGGGGCTTAGCACGGGTACCTCCATGTTGGGCCTACTAGATTCTTCTTATCACAACCACACTCTATTTCCCAAGTTAGCAGATATGCCAAGCAAGTTCAGAAATTGCTTATGTGTTCCTAAAGTGGGCCAGAATAGTGTCAAAGTTCAGACTTTGTATTTTAGCAAGATAGCATGGTGCATATACCATATATTACAGAACAGTTCCAACATGCCTGGGGGAGCCCTGTTCAGAGGCCCGTGGACACTTCTGCCCTGAGACAAGAACGTTCGTCCCAGTGGGCACCTAAAAACCAAGGTAGCCTTTGGTCAGTTCAGATCCAGTTTTGTTGCCAAATACCTTACCCTAAACAAAACAAAATAAAATGCTTTGGTGCTCAGAGGTTTCAGGATTTCAGAATTGCAGAAAAGGGATTGAGGACCTATACCAGGTAGACTTGTTTTAATAAACTGTAAACTACTGTCCTGGGAGCCAGAAGACCTCATTCTGCCAATTACTGTTTCTCTGATTTTTTTTCTTCTTTTTTCTCACTCAGTCTCTATCTTTCACGTTGGCTGAAGCCCTCAGGTGACTCGTGATAGCCATTATTTCATATCAAGGGTGGACGCCGGAGCTGTTGATTAGATGGGACTAGCTGCCTGATGAGTCTCACTGCAGGATGGGTGGGTGTGAATCAGCTTTTTGGTCAGGGCATGCCCAATGCAATCTGTAGCTCTTTTCTGTTGTAGAAGGCCAAGACTAGGCTGAAGCAAGTGAGGTACTCGCTTTGAGCACAAAATTTAAGGGAAAGCTCCACAGAGTCAGTAATCAAGATAAATAATGTTTGAATGTAACATTAAAAAATTCCAAATTGGCAAACTCTGAACCAGGAGCCGGTAAACAAAGTTTCATCAGAATCAGGACCGGGATTAGGGTAAGGTGAGTGAAGCCAGGTCGTGCAAGTGCAGGATTATATTCTATCTTGATTTAAAATGTTGACATTTTGCTCATCATGGGTTTTATATGGGGGTGGGGGCATTAATTTTGATTTTTTAAAATATCACATTAAAATGTTATTCATCCTGATGACTAAGCCGAATAGATGTCAGAGCTTCCAAGCTGAGGGAGGGCAGAGGGTGGGGTTCCAAGCTTCCATACACAGGCTATCCTTTAATCTTCACGTTTTCTCTATGGCAATTTGTCTCCTGCCTTCACTTGTGCCTGAACTCCCAAGTCTGAGACTCTTGGATTCAACTTTTCCAGAGAATAAGTCCTTGGGTGGGTATTAGGACAGGTTTAGCTTCTCCTCATGCAGAATCTAAACCAATCCACTGTTCAACCCCACCTAGTTTGCCACCTCCCAAGATACTTGAGTCTTTCCAAGGCTCTGTGATGTGAACTGACTTTTCTCTGGTTGGACTGAGGTTTCAGCCTTCTCTGCTCTATCACTACTGCTCATCCATCTGTTTTCCATCTTCCTAAACTGCTTACCTTGCTTATCTACCTCAGTCTCTTTTTAAGTCCTCTTTGACCTTGTAGGGTTCTATGCCTTTTTTATCACTCCAATGGGCCTTCAGAACAGAGCAGGTAGACTGCCAGGTTAAACAACAGAAATGTTTTCTGTTTTTCTTGTTTTTTTGTTTTTTTTCCATAATTGACCTTCCTCTCACTATTTTAATTGCACAATTATTCTTGGTATTATGTGAAGAGAAATGAACTTCAACTCTGATCTTCTGCCCAAAACCTGTAACTCCAGTTGAACCCTAACAAAAACATCAGGCAAATCCAATTCAGGGGCAGTCTACATTCCCATTCTCCTTTCTACCTTTATTTTTTTCCACAGTACTTTCCACCATCTAAGATACTGTCATATAATATATGTTCCATAAGGGTAAAGATTTTTAATCTGTTTTGTTCATTTCTCTTTTCCCAGCTTGGAAAAGGTTCCTGAAATAAAGTAGATGCTCAATAGTTATTTATTGAATGAATGAATAAACACATGTCGAGCTGCCTTATTCTTTTTAATTGCTGCACACTATCCCATTGTACAAAAATATCATAATTTAGTTAACCAGCCTATTAGTAGATTATTCCTAGCCTTTTGCTATTGCAAACAACCCTGCATTGAACTTTCTCATGTACAGTAATTTGCACATGTAAGGGCATATCTTTAGGATCTACTTCTAGAATTGAAATTACTGGATCAAAGTAAATGTTTTCAACTTGCATACATATTACAAACTGCTCTCCACCTTAGAGGCAGTGGTAATTTAATCTCCTACTAGCAAAATATAAGAGTACCTGTTGCCCCACATCCTCACCTATACAATAGAATTAGTCAAGAATGGTACCTTAGTGTAATTTTTTGAGAGAAGTTGAGTATCTTTTCCTATGTTTGAGAATTACTTAGGTTTGCTTTTTCTGTGAACTGTTTGTTAATATCCTTTTGTTCATTTTTCTGTTGGGTTATCTTCTTATCTATACATAAAAAGTCTTTACATTAACTATATCTTACACTGAAATATTTTATCCCACTGGAATTGTTCTGCCATAAAATGTGAGATACAAACACAACTTATTTTTTTCCAAATGGAGACCAAGTTCCACCAACACCACTTATTGGATAACCTTTTGCTCACTGATTTGTTACACTACTTTTATACTAAATGTCCTGTGAATATGGATCTATTCACTCCCCGTTCTGTTTTGTTGAGGTAATGGTACATCATGTACTGGTATCACGTGCTTTAATAATTATAGTTTTCAATTATGCTAGTATCTGATAGGGGAAGTCCCACTCATTATTGCTCCTTTTGTGAATGGGTCACTTCTACCTTATCTTCTAACAGGTCCTTGCTCGTATATACTAAGGCTGTTGATTTCTATTTATTAATTTTATACCTAATCACTATATTAAATTTTCTGACTACTTAGAATAGTTGTTTTTTCCATATGATTTTCTTGGGTAAGAACTGAACCATCTGCAGATAATGGTGATCTTTATATCATCCTTTATGTAGTCTAATTTATCTTATTGTCTAATTGCATTGCCTAGTTACTCTAGACCAATGAAAAAAATAATAGTTTTGCTCCTGATCTTAATGGGAATGCTTTTAGAGGTTCCCCATTAAGCCTGATGCTGGAATGTATCTTAAGTATCAAGGAAATATCCATCTATTCCCATATTAATATGCGTTTCTGTCAAGAATGATGTTTCATTTGACCAAGTATCTCTCTTATAATATCTTTGGAGATGATATTATTTTTCCTTTTTATCTAATATGCACGATATATAAATCACATGAATCGATATCTTGATCAATTTTTTACTTAATTTCTTTCTTTTCCCCCTGCCACACACACACACACACACACACACACACACACACACACACAGAGTCATGTTATATTATTATTTTAATGTGCAACTGGGTATTCATTTAGGCATTTTTGCAATGGTGTTTATACATATAATTTGGTTTTCTTTTCCTCTGCTATCTTTTCTGGTTTTTGTTTTTGTTTTTTTTGTAAAAATGCTATGGCTACTTCATAAAAATAATTGTAAGTTATCCTTCTTTTCCTATGATATTTAAGCATTTAAACAGAATTACAGATGACTTGGCAGTAGAATTCAGCTATAAAACATCTTTTAGGGAGTAGCTCTTTGACAACTTTATCTATTTGTTTTCTGATAACTGGTCTGTACACTTTCTATTTTTCCTGGGATCAGTTTATATTTGCCTAGAAAACCATTTATCTCATCCAGTTTCTCAAATGTATCAGCATGGAAATGAACAAAGAGATCTCTTATAATCCGTTTAATTTCTCTCTATCTGACATTATTTCCACATTATCATTTCTTACTTGGAATGCTTGTGCTTTCTTTCAAGTCTCAGCTCTACAACTTCCAAAAGTTACTTAAGTCTCTGAATTTGTTTTTGCAAAATGTAGATGATAATAGAACCTATGTAATTGTGTTGCTGTAAGGATCAAAGCGCGTGTGGTAATGTTTAAGAAGCACCTAGCACAATACCTGACACTCTGTTGTTATTATCAACATAAGGAGCTCACTTCTCTGTCCTGTAAGAAGATGAGAATAGATGACACAGATCAGCATAGAGGTATAGAAAAAGCCTTGTGAGAAATGTTCAGTAAAAGAGACATAGGTGTGCAAAGAATGCAGAGATGATTCTGGCTTGGAGATCTTGAGTGATATCATCATAAAGGTGGATCCAAACTCTCTTTAGGGGAATGGCTAAAGTTTCATGCAGAGCTATGTCAATAGGATGATGCTGTAAATACCCAACTTGCCATGCTGTAGACCCAGTATGACCACAGCCACAATCCAGTGCCAGACCCATGAAGGTGGTGGCGCACCCTGATGAAGGCCTCTGCCAAAGGTTCCCAGAGCTCATCATGAGAAGCTCAGTTAGCTTCTTCTTCAACCTCTTTTAGCATCAAGAAGCAGAACACAATGAAAAATTAAGAGCCTTCGGAACTAATATGATATAATTTATTTACCTGTTAAGAGAACTCATACAGAGTATGGTGGAATACTGTTAATTTCATCATGAAATGCCCAGCAAATACTGCTACTCTGATACTGACTTCCACTTTTGATTTTTCCTTAGGAAAACATGACCCTTCAGTCTCCACTTCTCATCTGCCTTTTCCTGGTAATCTTGGGCTTCACAGAAGCAAATTATTCTAGAAGCTATCCTTGCGATGAGAGAAAACAAAATGCCTCTGTTGTTGCAGAGTGCAATGATCGTCGACTGCAAGAAGTTCCCCAAACAGTGGGCAGATATGTGACAGAACTAGAGCTATCTGGTAATTTCATCACACACATAACGAATGAATCATTTCAAGGGCTGCAAAATCTTACTAAAATAAATCTAAACCACAACGCAAATCAACAGCACCAGAATGAAAATCCCAAAATGGCTAAAAATGGCATGAACATTACAGACGGGGCATTCCTTAATCTAAAAAAACTAAGAGAGTTACTGCTTGAAGACAACCAGTTACAGAGAATACCTGCTGGTTTGCCAAGGTCCCTGAAAGAACTCAGTCTAATTCAAAACAATATATCTTTGGTGACTAAAAAGAACACTTCAGGTCTTAGGAACTTGGAAAGTCTCTATATGGGCTGGAACTGCTACTTCGGCAATCACTGTATAAAAACTTTTGACGTGGAAGACGGAGCATTTGAAAGGCTTATGAATTTGAAGGTGCTATCACTATCTTTCAATACTCTTTTCCACGTGCCACGAAACCTGCCTAACTCCCTAAGAGAACTGTATCTTAGCAACACCAAGATCAAAAGCATCAGTCAAGAAGACCTCAAGGGACTGAGAAATTTAAGGTTACTAGATTTAAGTGGGAACTGTCCACGGTGCTTCAATGCGCCATTTCCATGTGAACCTTGTGATGGGGAAGCTCCAATTAAGATACATCCTCTTGCTTTTCAAAACCTGACCCAACTTCGCTACCTAAATCTCTCTAGTACTTCTCTCCGGGTGATTTCTCCAAGCTGGTTTGATAATATGCCTCATCTGAAGGTGCTGCATCTTGAATTCAACTACTTAGTGAAAGAAATAGCCTCTGGGGCATTTTTAATGAAACTGTCCTCCTTAGAAATACTTGACTTATCTTTTAACTATGAAAGGACTGAATACCCACAATATATTAATATTTCCCAAAATTTCTGCAATCTTTCATCTCTCCAGGTACTGCATTTAAAAGGTTATGTGTTCCAGGAACTTAGAAAAGAAGATTTTGAGCCCCTGATGAAGCTCCCCAAATTAAAAACCATCAACCTGGGCATTAACTTTATTAAGCAAATTGATTTTACCCTTTTCCAACATTTCCCCAATCTGACAACTATTTATTTGTCAGAAAACAGAATATCACCCTTGGTAAATGATAGGCAAAATTTTGCAAACAGTCCTTCTTTCCAAAGTCATATCCTTAAACCACGCTCAGCAGATGGCAAATTTGACCCGCATTCTAATTTTTATCATAACACCCATCCTTTAATAAAGCCACAATGCACTGCTTATGGAAAAGCCTTAGATTTAAGCTTGAACAGCATTTTCTTTATTGGGCAAAAGCAATTTGAAGCGTTTCATGACATTGCCTGCTTAAATCTGTCTTCAAATGGCAATGCTCAAGTGCTACATGGAACTGAATTTTCAGCCGTGCCTCATGTAAAATATTTAGATTTGACACACAATAAACTAGACTTTGCTGATGATAATGCTCTCAGTGAACTGCCCAATTTAGAGGTTCTGGATCTCAGCTATAATTGGCATTATTTCAGACTAGCAGGAGTAACACATCGTCTAGGATTTATTCAAAATTTAACAGAGCTAAAAGTCTTAAACTTGAGCTACAACAACATTTACACTTTAACCGAGTTTGAGCTGAAAAGCATGTCTCTGGAAGAATTAGCCTTCAGGGGAAACCGCCTTGACCTTCTGTGGCACGACGAAGACAACAGATACTGGCATCTTTTTAAATTTCTCAGGAATCTGACACGGCTTGACTTATCCTTTAATAAACTTCAGCGTATCCCGAATGAAGCATTCCTTAACTTGCCCCAGAGCCTCACCGAACTGCATCTAAGTGATAATAAGTTAAATTTCTTTAACTGGACTTTACTCCAACAGTTTCCTCGTCTCTGCTTGCTTGACTTAAGTCAAAACGAACTATCCACTTTAACTAATAGCCTATCTACATTTACATTTTCTCTTCAAACCCTGCTGCTGAGAAAAAACAGAATTTCCCACCTGCCCTTTGGTTTTCTTTCTGAAGCCAGCAGTCTGATACACCTCGATTTAAGTTCCAATCTGCTAAAGATGATCAGAACATCCACATTGCACACTAAGACTGCCACCAATTTAGCTATTTTGGATCTAAGAGAAAATCCTTTTGACTGTACCTGTGACATTGGGGATTTTCGAAGATGGATGGATGAAAATCTGAATGTCACAATTCCCAAATTGATAGATGTCGTCTGTGCCAGTCCTGGGGATCAGAGAGGAAAAAGTATTGTGAGTCTGGAGCTAATGACCTGTATTTCAGATACCACTGCAGCGATCCTGTTTTCCTTCACATTCTTTGTCACCACCATGGTTATGCTGGTCGCCCTGGCTCACCATTTGTTTTACTGGGATGTCTGGTTTATCTACCATATGTGTTCAGCTAAGATAAAAGGCTATAGGTCTCTTTCCACCTCCCAAAGTTTCTATGATGCTTACATTTCTTATGACACCAAGGATGCCTCCGTTACCGACTGGGTGATAAACGAGCTGCGCTTCCACCTAGAAGAGAGTGAAGGCAAAAATGTCCTTCTCTGCTTAGAGGAAAGGGATTGGGACCCTGGACTAGCCATCATCGATAACCTTGTGCAAAGCATAAACCAAAGCAAAAAAACCGTGTTTGTGTTAACCAAAAAATATGCCAAAAATTGGAACTTTAAAACGGCTTTCTATTTGGCCTTGCAGAGGTTAATGGATGAGAATATGGATGTGATTATATTTATTCTGCTGGAGCCAGTGTTACAACATTCCCAGTATTTGAGGCTGCGGCAGAGGATCTGTAAGAGCTCCATCCTCCGGTGGCCTGACAACCCCAAGGCGGAAGGCTTGTTTTGGCAAAGTCTGAAAAACATGGTCTTAACTGAAAATGATTCCCGGTATAACAATTTGTACATTGAGTCTATTAAGTAATACTGACTGATGTTTAAGTCATGGTTCAACAGTACGATACAAATGCAGAGCCCTTCCCAACTCTGCAAGTGAAATCATTACCCTCCTCCCTACGTGGGACATGACACCCAGTGGTGAAAGTTTCCCTGGCAATTTGGGGTATGACTCCTAGGGATGAGACTGATCCTCAAACCATGGGATCGACAATCCCTGCCTGACCAAATGGGTGAAAAGAATTGTAACAAAATAAGGTATTAGCGACTGAGAGAGTTCAAATAGTCAAGAGGCTACTCTATGCAAGCTTCAGCTATATATTGCTATTTACCATGGTTTGCCAAACTTCAACCAAAACCATTCCCGCCAACCCTGAAGACCACCTAGGGTTCTACCTGAGATACTACAAAGGTTCCATGCACTATGATTACTTTCCAGAAACCTACAACCTCCAGTTGGGTTCCTAGGCCAGATAAGTCCTGAAACCCAGAGTGGCCAGCGTTTCCAGAACATCAACTAGTTCTATCCCCCCATCCCATATTATCAACAGCCCTTTCCAAAATGAAAATGTGAAAATGGGCATAGCACAAATACCCCTAAAGAATGGAACAGAAAGATTAAAAGTGATTTTGGAGTTGTACAGAGAAGATAGGATTTAACAAATGAGTATGATTGCTGAATCATTATTTTGATATTTCTTTTAGTCTCCAGTTCCTTGGAGCAGCTAGAAGTAAAAACCTAAAATTGTGGAATTGTAACCCATACTAAACTTTGAAATCTGTACTACAATTAATTATTGCAATGTGTTTTTAAATTTATTGCTTTTTTCTGTATATATGTTATTTTCCACAATTAAAAAAAAATTAAAGAGCCCTTAGTCTTCTTAGTTATCTATTGCTACTTAACAAACTGCCCCCAAACTTTGTGACTTAAAATGACATACCTTTATGATTTCACTGTTCCTGTGGATCAGGAATCCAGGTGTGGCTTGGCTTGGTTCTCTTTGTCAAGGTTGTCACGGGCTGCCACCTAGGTGTGTGCTGGGGCAGCAGGTATCTCCTGGGGAAGGAGCTCCTTCCAAGCTCCTGTTCATTTGGTCATTGTCAGGATGCAGTTCCTCCTGGGCTGTTGGCCAAAGGACGCTGGCCTTCTTTGCCATGTAGGCCTCTCCCCCACGGGCAGCTTGCTTCAGCAAAGCAAGCAAGAGAGTGAGCCTGCTAGCAAGAGGAAGTCACAACCTTTTGGAATCTAACAGTGGAAGTGATATTTTGTCGCTTTTGCCATATTCTGCTTGTTAGACTTAAACCATGGGTTCTGCCCACACTCAAAGAGAGTGATGCCTCTGTCCAGAGAAACTAGGCGATGGTCAAGACAGCTGGTGTAATGATCTTAGTCCTGGGAAAGCAATCTATGCCAGAGACAGAAGGCCGTGAGGGCCTCAGGCCAGGGAAAACGGGCTCTGATCAAGCTGGCCGGCCAGGAGTGCCTCAGGCCAGGGAAAGTAGTTGATGGCCGAGACGGAGGGCAGTGATGACATCAGTCCAGGGAAAAGAGTCCTCTGGTCG